>CM023486.1:30043532-30115381 GCA_013339685.2 Hyalomma asiaticum
TGTACACCGCTTTGTAGTGATGGTTAGGAAGTGGTAATAACATTCATTGAATCACAGATTTAGGTGGAAGTATGCAGGGACCCCCTCCCTTATGGGGATTATCTTTACAAACAATAGGTGGGGATACTTAGTACGGGACCCCTCTGGCACCGGCCTCTGCTTAGGGTCGTCCACCCAAGGCTTTTGGCCATGATGGTCAGTATAGTTAAGCAGGGTCGCCTCCCAGTCCTCCCTGGTTCTTCTGGGAACGGAAGTGTAGCGGGATTCGAGGGGCAGGCCCGCACCATGTGGTAGATGCCCAAAGACGTCTCCCCACAGTGCGAGTAACTGCCAGAAAAGGCGGGATCGAAGTATTTGAGAGCTGCCGGGCACAGCACAGTGTTTGTGTAGAGTCCGAGTAGAAGCCGCTCCTCCGCTTTACTTAAGCCTTTACACGGACGTGGATAAAGGCTGTGGTCACATTGGTAGTAGTGAACACTTTCGCGGAAATATATGCGGTTAAATTCGAGGTCGTCCTGATCGTGGGAGTCGAGCGGGAATGCCCGGTGAGAGAGCGCGCTGGCGGCGGAGTCGGCTGCCTCATGTCCTTTTAATCTCATGTGATCAGGAACCCAGATATACGGCTGGGGGCAGGGTTCCCCTTATAGGCGGTGTGTTTCAATAATAGAAAGCTAGGAACGCTCATAGCCGTTTTCGACGGCCTTCGCGAGTCGGAGATGATAGCTAACAATTTAGGATGACAAGTTGCCAATGCAATGGCGAATTCGTCCGCGTGGGGTACATTCCGGGCTCGGAAAGCGAGCCCATTAACTGTTTGCTTCTCATGGACGACAGCGGCCGTATACCATCCCCCGTTATGTGGACCAGAGACTTCCGCCCAGAAAACACCGGGTTTCGATCCATAATGGCGGGCTAGGCCTTCCGCCCGTGCCTGGCGCTGGTCATTATGGTCTTCTTTTGACATATTGCTTCGGAAAGGGCGGACGTGGAGGGTGTAACTCCACTCGAACGGGAGCTGAACGCGATCTTCCGTGATGTTGGCGTGTCATATGCAAAAGCGCGCTAATAGGCAGTGACCCGCTACCGTGTTCGGGAGGCGAGTGTACTGATTTGTGAGGTGGGCTTCACGAAGCACCCGGAAAGAGTTCACCATGCGCAGGCCGAGAAGTTGCTGGTTTTAGGTTTTTAAGGGGAGGTCGAGGGCCTGCTTTACAATTTTGCGAAGGATGACTTCAAGTGCATCGTCGTCTACCTTCCGCAAGTGGAGGTATAGAGTAGAATATAGAATTCTACTCGTTACAAATGCATGTGCCAGCCACAAGGCATCGTTCTGCTGCGCACACGAGCGTTTTGAGGGACCCCCCGAACGATGCGGCATACCTGGTTGCACACCTTGCGGAGTTTGACTAATGTGCTGTCTTACCGTCTGTTTTAATATATATAGAGCCCCATCCGGTACCCGGACTTTTTTTCGTTCAGGAATTGGACCTTTTTCCAGCGAGAGTTCAGTTTCGGCCGTGCACGCACTTTGGCGAGGGGCGTATGTGCATGAATTCTGATCTGGAATCTGAGCACTGAAGGCCGCACTGTCTGGTATAGCGTTCGACAATGCTTGCGGCTCGCTGCAGGTTCGCCTCAATGTCTCTGAGTGAGCCCTGCATAGTCCAGATGGTGATGTCATCAGCATACAACGCGTGCTGTGTACAGGGGCGATCAGCATACAACGCGTGCTGTGTACAGAGCCGGCAGGTGCATCGTCGCCAGAATAAATAATAGACGAGGCCGCACTGCACCTTGAGGTGCACCTCTAGTTCGTAGGGTAAAAGGACCGTATCGTTGTCCCGTAAGCGGATGTAGGCATGTCTGTCTGTTAAGAACTGCCGAATGTATCTGGATGCTCTGAAGCCACAGCCGGTTTGCGATAGATGTGCCAGAATTTTCTCGTGAGTCACATTGTCATATGCCCCTTATAAGTACAAGGCGAGTATGACCTTGTTGTTGTGAGTGTATTCGACTGAGTCTAGGGTGTTCTTATTGAGTTGGAGGAGGATGTATTGCGTCTATCTGTACGTGCGACACCCGTGCATTGATTCTGCCAAAGCACATTGGTTCTCCATGAACTCAGATAAGACAACCGATCCCGCACCATCGTCTCCAGCAGTTTGCCGGCGCATGATGTGAGAGATGGGGCGAAGGTTGTCCGTGTTCACGGCCTTGCCAGCTTTTGGAATAAATGTAACGAGGGTTGTCTTCCATATTCTATGGCGAGTGGCACGTCCCCTAACCAAACTGAGTTGATGTAAGCTAATAGTGATTCATATGTAGGGTAGGGAAGGTTCGCTAACATTTTCATGCTAATTTTGTCTCTACCTGGAGTGGTGTACATTTCATTTTAGGCGTGGACATGTGCAGTTCCAAAAGCTGGAATGGTTCGTCCAGCTTAGAGTTCTCAGAACCTGCACAGAAGTACGCCGATCTATGGTAGGTGGAACGCATGTACTGGTCCCTTAACTTATGTGCCAGCTGTTGTGTTAGCCTGGAGGCTATGAATCGCCATCTGTAGACGTTCTTGATTTCCCATCCGGGTCTGCATTGGGTCTGTGAGAGCGCGTAATAGCCGCCAAGTATTCTTGCCGGACATTTGGCGTGCTGCCGTGTCTATTCACCCAGTTGGCATCCGTGAGTTGGGCCACATAGTAGGCCACCATCTGGGTGAGCTCCGCGATTCGAGCTTTAAGTTTGCGGTTATGCTTTTATCAGTGCTATCGGCGAAGGCAATACCGCGCTTCCGAGATGTAGAGGAGGTGGGTGCCCACGTCCGATACCGCCTTTGAAAGCTGAATTTCCTTTTCAGTGGAGCGAAGTTTGTAAGCTGATGGGGCCTACGCGTGGTATCCTCGTTCTAATATAGATGTTGCAGTGTCAGAATTTAGCCTAAATTTTCAACCAAACTGCGATCTGGGTCTCTTTTGTGGGTTTTGCCAGTAGCCTGGCCCGAATTATTGCATTCAAGATGGAGTGGTATAGAATGCGGATATGCGTGAAAGCGCGTACAACGTTTGGTTAGTCGAAACCCTTATGTCGGCAGGATACGCGTCGTAAAAACTGCAACAAAGATTGCGTGGAGGCTTTGAGTGCCTTCAGGCTCTGGTGATTTCGGCCGATAGCGTGAAAATATAGGCTAAGGGTGTGAGTGAAGAAATATGGGTTTCTTGGAATGTGAGTTCGATGAGCGTGTTAGCTCCTGATTTCGGTGTCTTTGGGAGGAGCGCGGATTTGGATGGGGATCATTCGAGCCAATAGCTGAAGCATGAGCTTAGATGGTACCGGCTACTAATTGAAGATGTTGCTTGAAATATTCAGCGCTACTTCTTAGCTGCAGACACTACATAAACACACACACAGGACGGGCGCTACTGCAACTATGTTGGAGTAGCGCCCGTCATGTGTGTGTGTTTACTGTAGTGTCGGCGTCTAAAAAGTAGCGCTGAATGATTTAAGCAACATGTGTGACGGAATAGCCCAGCAACGTGCTTTGTTAAGCAAACTAATTGAAGAGTTTCCTCACTTTACCCACCCCAACTATTGTATTCCCGGTGGTAATATCGTCCGACAAGAGGGTATGCTTTAGGGAGGGGATGATATGGGGTTCGTGGGCTAAAGGGAGGGGAGCGATATTAAATAGAAATGGGGAGAGGAACGTGCCTTGAGGAGTTCCCACGTCACCGAGCGTATAAGGAGGCGTCCTTAGGTTATGAATGTGCAAGGAGGCGGTGCGCCCAGAGACAAAGGCATGGAGGTAGTTTTGGGGCCTACCTGCACTAACTGGAGTTGCTCTAAGATGACATCGTGTCGAATTCTATCATGTTATCATGAGCATGCAGTTATCGTTATCGTTATCATGAGCATGCAGGAGATTGGTTGGCTTACTGTGAATAACGGGAATTTCTGGCGTCGTATCTAGCATTTGAGTATGCTGGCGAACATTCTTGTAGACCTGAGCAGTCCAGGAGTCAAGGTCGATAGCTGAAGCTCATGGCTGTGCTTGCCCAAAGATAAGGCTTCTAACAGTAAATTTGCATCAAGTTTGTTCAGGCGGCTCTCGCTGCACAGTATTTTATGCGTTTCTTCCAATTGCAGTTTGTGATAATTCTGCCAAGCATGAGGTCTGTGGTAGTGTCGGCAGTAACACTATTACCAATTCGCATAGCAAGCTGAAACCATGAAAAAAATGGGCAGGGTCAACACCACAGTTTCATTGTATTCGGCGGTGCCCGGTGGTTTGACAGCCGATAGCCCCAGTGCACTGGAGTACAGTTAAAGTCGCCGGTAATAAGGTGTTTGATGCGGCCGATTTGCGGCAGACTTGAGAAGAGGCAGTAACTGATTTGACTGTCTTCGAATGAGATAGAAGTTAAGAACAAACAGAGCGGACCGTGCATGGACGAGTTAAATTTCAGTGTGAGTGTGAGCGATAGGAGAAGTGCTGTATGTGAGGCAAGAAGTTACAGACGTACTTTATCGCGCCAGGAACAGCAGTAGCCTGATAGAATAACAGCGCACCCTAGCAGTTGCCTGCAAACATTAGCGTCCTCAATAGCGATAATGTCTGGTGGGGCTGTAGAATTTGTAATTATTTGTTGCAGAGGACTGCGCTTTCGCCGAAAGCCTGTGCAGTTCACTGCGGAATTTTTAACGAGTTCTGGTCCGGCAGAGGAGCCGTGTGCTAAGGTTGAGGGGTGGAGGAGTGATGTGGGACACAAGGAGACAAGGCTGCGAGACGAGAAGCTCACGACAAACCAATGGTAAGGTGAGCTAATCGCTATTCAATCTTGTAATGATTCTCGAGACGATGCTCTCCATGATGCCGGTAATGGTAACTTTTATCATAATTTCACATTTGGCAGTGAGCTGCGCCGTAATCGCTCTGTGAACTTGGGTTCAAAGTTTTGAGCAAGATCCTGAAATTTTTCCTCCGATCTATGCCTTGGACAGGGCTCTTATCAGGCCTCCTTTTTTTCGAGGAGCCGGTCCGCATGGGTTGCGCAAAGATGGTGGTTGTGAAACGGGATGTGAAACGGGTGGAGATGGCTGCCGTGAGCTACCTTACCTCTTGCCAAATTTCCTTCATTTGTAAGTGTTGAGAGGTCGTGCCGTTCATCCTGGCAAACTTGCAGGACCATGTAGAGGGAGCTGGGTGATAGAGAGGCGAGGGAGAAAGCCCTCCTCGGTAGCGAACTGAGGCGGTGGGTTGCATTGTGTGGCAGTAGGATTTCTCGCCTTGCACGATCCTGTGCCCGTGAGTTGCTGGCCCCCACCGAGAATGCAGCTTGGGATGCAGCAAGGAAGATTTTGCCGGTCACGCCCTTCGGTGCACCATTACCAGAGTCCACATTGTTTTGTTTTTTTTCAGGGGGGGGGGGGCACACATCGTATCTGTGGCCCCGTCGACAGCAGTTCATGGACGCGTCTGGACTTCCCTTGTACTGGGTGTGTCTGCAAACTACACGCATGTAGGATATGATATGAGGTACTGGTCCGTGCTGAAAGGTGATCAATGTGGAGAAGGTCCCACACATTCTGCAAGCCAGGATTATACCAGCGTCACTGTTGCGGGTCTGCAGGTCTTATAGCATCTGCTCGGAGGTTTCCTCCGAGTGAGCGTGTGAGATGATGCCGCGCACAACAATGGGAGGTGCTGCGATGTAGTCGGCGGCTGGATAATTGGTGTTTTGTGGAACCGCTTCCTTGACTTGAGCGAGGTGTAGGGTGGTTGTCTGGAGAAGTGTAGAGACCGTGAGAGTGTTATTCGTAGAGTGTTTCCTGGGTGGAGCTCTCCAAGGTCGCAGCCAGCAGCGGTGACTTTCAGAGCTGTCAAACGTTCAAGGCAAGTCCACCTCTCGGTTGGAACACAACTCTTATGGTCGCCAGCGATAGTAAAGTTAGTTGTTTACCTTACAGTGATACTGCGCGTGTAACGCGCAGTAGCACTGCAAGGTTGCTGAGTGCAGTAGCTCGACTTGAGAGACGCAGAGGCAGGGTCGGCTAGAGCACCGACAGCAAACGCGGCAGGCTTAGTGGAAACAGGAACTGAGCGAGAGGCTAGAGGCGGCGTTTCCGGGCTTGGCTGTCCACACATTGTGCATGGATTACCCATGTCCATTCTGTGCATTTACATATTGCCGGATCGCTGTCTTCGCCTTCCGTTTGCACATCCATAGCTAATGGACATGGTGCTGCCGCTGATAACGCTGATTCAAGCTAGCTCCAAGCGAGCCGAGCTGCGGCGTGGCGCGTCTTTTCTCGAGAATCAGACTTCCCGACTCGTTACGGTCCAAGAAATTCAGTTGTCCAAAAATGCCCACACGGGCTGCAAGACGCTCGCTTTTAGTAAGCATTTAACATGTCAGGTGAGGCACTTCGGCCACGCCCGTGGCACGTGGCAAGTTGCGCGTCCGCTCTATCAGATGTCGCCACCGTCGAAACGATTGCAGTGAAGCTGGTGTCCGCGGCAAACGATAGTCTGCTAAACCTAATAAGTAGAAAACTGCTCAACCACAGTAAGATAGAAAACCTTGTTCGTGAATTAAATTACTGTCAGCCAGGAGCAGCATAAATTACCATTTGACAGAAAAGTTTTACAAACATGATTCTGCGCATCTCCGCCACCGACGCTCGCTCGCTGGCTGCAGACAATCGTAGCAGACGAATCGATGACCGCAAGCGCGCTGTAGAAACGAGAAGGAGCGAACTACTGACAGCAACTGTGGCGCATGTGTACTGCTGCACGAAATGGTGTGATGCATCTGGCAGAAGCGACAAGTACTTCTACGCCATTCCAGCAGACGACAGGTATTTACGCATTTACTATTCTGTCCCTTAACAGTGCGTGTTCACAAGCAAAGCAGCTGCGAGGGCAGGCTAGGGCGCCGCTCGCCACAATTCATCCAGCTACAAGCACACGCACCACGTAAATGAACAGACAATTACACAGGAAAACAGTTCCGGGGCATTTATAATAACCAGTATGCAGAAATGGTAGATAGAATTAGCGCGAGCAACCAAACCGAGCGCGCGAGCACCATGGCACCACTGTATTAGGCTCCGTTTCGGTCGGGCTCCCCTCAAGCAGGATTTAGCAAACCAGTCATTTACCTCGACTCCCAGGTGCCACCACCGTCGACCTCGGAAAAAAACGTGTTCATTGGATGTATGGATATACCACTCCTTGGCCTTGGCATTGTCCTTGGCCTCGGCGCGGTGCGTGTTGCGTCTCGAGCGCGTCGCGCGTCTCTGCTGAAGCTACACGAGCGACACCGACTATTTTAATAATATGTAGTGCACCAGACGACGAAACTTATGGTGAATCGCGTTTCGTAGCGGACAAGAGGCTAGCCGGAAAACAAAGCCCCAAGAGCGCGCCGAAACTATGCAACTTTCCGACCAAGCACAACATGCAAACGGCGGGTAGGTTAGCTCTTCTCGCGCGCCTCGTAAGAATAGGAACCGCGTAATTACAGCCGGACGCATGCCACCCTGCCACAAGACATCAAGATAGTGCTTCTGCTAATGGGTGTCTTGAACTTACAAATGATCGGACCCAGGTCAGTGAGCGAACCTTGATTAAGAACGGAACGCGAAGCACGCATTGTGCCCAACATTATCGAGAACGTGATGATTGACAAGTGCAGACATGTAGGTGGACGTAAGAGCAATCCGAATAGCCGGAGAAGAACACAACGTAATCTCTGACGAAACTGCCCCAAGCGAAACCTGCAAAGAGGCAATGACATACAGGTACACTGACTACCATCTCAGGATGATTGAAAGGACGGCGTGAATGACAGTAGCCCCTTGGAACTAGTGGCGAAAAGAATGAAGAGCTCAGGACTATTTATCGGTGTGTTTGATTAACTTCGCGTCCCAAATTATATTTTCAGCACTTCATTACCTTAGGAAGAGAGGGCGGCACCAAGAGAAGAAAAGATCTGAATTTAAACAGCAACCAAAATAGCAATTACATCAGTTCAAACACACTGCGGACTGCTATGTTGGCAAGAAAACACAAGAAAACATAGAATACAAACAACGTATATACAAGCACCAAATCAATATTCCCAATAACTAAACTACAAGCACAACAAGCGCAAAATTAATGCGTCGCTGTGGTAATTATTTTCTTTTTCGGCCCGCAACTTCAAGATCGAGACGTAACTGTGACTACAAGTGATAGGATATTGGCAGGTTGAGAAAGTGCCACATCGGTTACATCTTTGCATGTGGAATGTAGTTTGACTGTTATGGCAACTTATAATTCTTTGATTCCATAGTTTGTTCTTGTATGAGGAAGCATAGAGTGAGGTTGATGACGCTATGTGGAATTTCCTTGATAGCGATACGTCACGAAGCCAGATAAGATTATGAAGAAGCGGTAGTAACTGCTCAGAAAATTTCTACCACCGGGGCTTGTTTGACCTGCACGTAAGCCGCACAGCACACGGTCGTCACAATTTCGGCCTCATAGAAATGCAGCCGCCACTGCCACAATACGATCCCACGACCTTGGGATCATCAGGAGACACTAGACCGCCGTGGCGGACGTGCTATTGTTAATCGCTTAACGAAAGAAGGAATTGGGTCAAACAGTTCTTTATTTGTCAGAAACAGCCTAGTGGAGCCAACAGACAACGAAACTTGTATTTCTTGAACACAGGCTCCCTTCTTCTATTCCTCTATCACGCAATTTTCTGTATCACGCAACGTGGTTGATGGCGATGTCTGCATAATTCGTGTGCTTGGCGTGTCCTGCGTGCCCAGTTCAAATGGGAGCAGAAGCCTTTCGGCAGGCCTTTTGTATCTTCTTCCGTTCGGTTGAAATCGCAACAAAATATTGTGACCTCATCTGATCTGGTCAGTCCGGGCAGTCAGACTTCATTCACCGCGCGCCGGCAGTTGATCGGTGCCGCCGCAGCAGAAGCTGCCCCCAAGCAAGAGCCCGGGCTATATTCAGCGCAGCCTAACCCTAGCGCTAGGCATAAGAAGCACCATCACACGTCGCCTTCACCGATTCTGTTTTGTCGGCAATTTCCACTGCAGGAGATAGATCGATCGATAGATAGATAGTAAACAATTTTCTTTCAGTTGCCTATGGAGGCTTTATTTTGAAAGCATATATTATTCAGCATTTTGACATTATTATCAATACATGCACAAGAGTAAGTTGCTCGTTCTTACCCCAGCCGGAAACAGAGATGGTCGACGGTGCGCCTATGGTAAGCAAAAATTTAAGGTCGTCTTTCCTGAAACAATAAGAACAAGATAGAAGCATCTGTTAGATGGACTTTGATTGAATTTTAATCGACCGCAGAGGGCGAATGCGCTTCCACTCGTGTGGCATTCAGCCGAGCATTACGGACAGGATGGACGCATGTGTGGAAGGAGCACGAGTATTACGTTACTAATACGATGAACTTCCATGTGCGAAGAGTACCTTTAACATGACCTAACCAGGAACATGAGTTAACATGGGGTAACATAGGCTAACCAGGAACGTGGCAACTTAGTGGTAGCTCCTGTTACGTCGTAACATTGACCTTCACGTTAGCGTACAGCACAGTCATCTCTTTTGCCGAAGAGAAATGCATGCTGCGTTGGGCTTAGCTGTGTTTCGCGGCTATTGCTTATTGAAGTATTCGTACGCGATCAGCAAACTTGACAAAACTTGGGGAATGATTAGAGTACATATCTGTTTATTACACTGCTCAGAGACTGATTAGCACAGAGTACAACAAGTGACTTTGCACGACTGCGTTGTCACCACAACTGCTGGTTCATTAGGTTTACTTACTGTATTAAACTCTCTGTAAAGACAACCAAAGTGGGCTAATGATAGCGTTCTAGCCTCAAGGCGCTCGGTCCCAGCTTTGATACCCGCCTTGTGCTTGGTAGGTTTCCTTTGGAGATCAGAGCCCCTTCGTACATCTCGGCGTTTTCTCTACACTTGAACCCCAAGCTAAGACAAATGCTAAGCCTTTCTCGGTTTTAAATGTGTTATAATAATAAACACTTAACGCACGTAATAATTTAGAAGGAATGTAAAAAATCAAACACCTGTGGTGCATACCCGCATGCAGCGGGCCGAGCAACATCGGTATAAGTCACATGTGATTTAAGTCCACCCTAGAACAGAAGCTCAGGGGAAGATGGAGGCTTTAATCCATGAACTAGTCGCTAAAAACGAATTAGAACAGGGAATGCCGTAGGAACGGGGGCGTTGACAAGCGGACTTATCTTCGTCAGGACAAGTCCGCTTGACAAGTCCACTTCTCGAAGACAAGTCCACTTCTCGAAAAGTTCACTGCTGGACATTCCCTGTTCTAAATCGTTTATAGTACCTGTTCCCATGATGTAGGTGTCACTAACAGTGACCTAAAAGAAGAGTATAGCATGTTAGTGGTATGACGACCAATAAGTCGTTTTATTCATACTGTCACGGGGTCATCACCATGAAGGACGCCTCAGAAATCAAGGCGTTGTGTCTAGAATTCTGCCCAGCGTGGCAAACCACACTGCGAGGCAATAAAGCAAACCACACTGCGAGGCACTACACAAAAAGCAAACCACACATAAGGCAAACCACACTGCGAGGCAATAGCGCAGTCAACAGTCAGTCGTTGGCCGACGAAAAAACTTAGTCGCGAAATGCGTCGGCTTTTCTAAACCCGTCAGAGGTTTCTGTGGTACCATCGCTGAGGTTCGAGAAGACACTCAAATGTGCGCATCATGCATGCAAAGTTCCTAGCATGAACGACACGTTTCCCGAAGTGACTTGCAAGGTAAGCGTGGTCTGCGCTGCACATAACAGGAAAGGAATAACAGTGGCCCCGTCAACAAATCAAAGGAAGTTCGCGTATGACTACTCCCTCTGAAAAAGCATCTCCCGGAAGCTGAAAACGAAACGTGAGACTACGCGCAATAAACTACGGAAGGAAAGAAGGCGTCACAGTTAATCAGTGCAAGTAGTAAGCTTTAAGTCGCCATACGTGTACAAGTTAGGGTTCGGCGATGCTCATATGGCACCTCTTAGTCCAGTGCAGTATAACATGGGAGTACCTTGAAGGGTGCATAGTGGTGCCGTAGGAACTTTTGAATCACTCTACGCATTCGTATCGGCGTCCAGAGCTAGGAACGGTCGCCGGTTTATATTCTATGTGGCGTCGTCGAAGATCATAGGGACAGCTCTCGACCCTATAATGCTTCTTTATACAGGAAATTGGTCGAGCTTTAGCGCGTTGCAAGTAGCCATACTCGAGGACAACTTTCTGTGGCAATGGAGCGAAAGCTACGGGGGGCGGAGTTAACTGATCTGTGTTACTGTGGCAAGGTAGTTTCCGATTAGGTGGTTTCAGTTTCAGTTCCGGCGTGACAGATGGCCAGTTCGTTTTTTCGCATGTGCTCCCTGGTTGAGTGTGCTGAACCACAATCACCGAGCACGCAGGCATACCATCGTTTCGTTCCCTATGCTTCGTTTGTTTCTCAGTACAAATTATACTTAGAAAAAAATGGCGCCAATAGTTTTATGAGAGAATTAAGACTGACATATCAAATTACAGCACGCAGCGTGGCAAATATCGTCCAATTCTGTGTCGTCCAGAAATGACGTGAATAATTTAAGCGCTAAAGTTTTGAGGGCACGCACTGACATGTAAACTCTTCTAGAGCTTCTAAAACTGACGCGTGTAGCTTGTTTACATAGTGCGGGCGCTGTACATCGCACAGCAGCTTCGCACATACTGCGGCGCGAAGTGAAGTCCCGTTTGGGTCGCGTAGATTTACGCTAGCTTCAAATAGTATTGATGGCCCACACGCTCCGCGGCTCAAAAACGAATTGCGGTGAGCTCGCGCTGAGGAACTCCTGAATTCTGTGCTGAATCCCCATCCTTCCCGTTCCGGACTCTGATGAACACCGTACAGGCGTGCGGTCATTTGACACAATACTGCGTGATGCCGGTCATGTATATTAGGATAGCAATCCTACTGCACTCGTTAAGTTACTTTTTTATAGCATCAAGGCGTGTAAACCCCTGCACGGCTGTAAAATATCGCGCTTTCTAAACATCTTCCCATTTAGCGCTGGTTGCAAAATAAAGACAAAAAATAGATGGTCACCCATAGTTTTGCGAGAAATCATTGGTTCCTCACAGCATTAAGCGGATTTCATTGGCTAACCTTGACCAATGCCAACATTCCGAGCAATAGGCAGCCTGGCGGTTACACCATCCCTCTGCCCTCATGTTGCACAACAAACACGACAAAGTTACGCCGTCTAGCCCCACACATTGAAATGTCCCTGGACCTGTTTCTGTAAAACCTGTTGCACGAACATGTAACTTTCGAGTGTTCGACTTTACACCCCGGGGCCTCGGGCAGGGATGGAATTAATTTGTCTTACAAAGGCTAAGACTGGTAGCTGGCACAAATGCAGCGCTTCGACATTCAACAGTGAGAAATTAACGACCCGCATTACTCCTCGTCATTTACCCCCGTAGAAACGCTCTCGTAAAACTACTTGTGCTTGACGTGCCTGTTTACTTCAGCAATTTACATGTGCAGTCGAAGAGACAAGAGACAAACAAAAACATGAGCAAGTGGGCACAACTACTTATATATGTACAAACTGCAACTGATGGTTATATCTCTTTTTCGAGATGGCTGAACATATAATGAGGCAGCAATGCATTTCTGGAAGCCACTACTGTCTCGCTGCTCTTGACACCTAATTCTTCCACTCTTGTCAGTTCATGCACCGCTAACAGATATTTGGAAATAACTCTTTACAGTCTCTTGGGTGGTAATCAATTTTACCTTGACATTCCATCTGGGTGAAGCAAGATATATGATACACCTCTCGGCACTGCTCGCTCTCTGCTTTTGTCCTCTGCACCAAGTTCCAACAACAAGTGCCATCCACAGATGTCAATCAAAAGACTATTTCGCATGTTGACAAACACAATAAATGATTACTTGGCACAGCGTCCAACCAGAACGACATTAACTGACAGACCATAATTCCAAGCTGCTGGGCGTCACAGAAATAAACAAAGCATCGCGCACACAACCAATCGCATGAGCCAGTGTGCACTGGGTTCCCTGGAGTTCCTTTAGATTGTCATTTCGTTGACACTACTGTCACTGCAGCTGCTGGAGTCAGCATCCAGGTGCTGCAGCGCGGTGTCGATAGTGCTGTCGAGCGCAGTGTCGATTGCACCATCCCGCTGCCTGGCCTCTTCTTCAAGACGCTCCACATGAGCAAAGTCCCGCGCCCAGTTGTCTGGGGTCGCAAGGGCAATAGCTTGGTTGAGAAATTCTTAGACTCCAGCGCGAGTGAATGATGTGTTGTTGTCAGCAGTATACCCCTTGACGTGGCTCAATACCATTTCGATAGGATGCATTTCACAGTGGTAGGGAGGACCACTGTGAACGCCCTCACCAGCAACCTTGGTGAGGGCGTGAATATGGTATCCGGAAAAGTTGTGCGTGTTTTCGTTTACCAGCTGAAAGAGCTCGTGCTTCAAGTGGTCATTCGACCTCGGGCTTTTTTTTCACTTAACCACGACTACATATCGGGCTTGAGTGACGACGTCTAGGGCAACTTTTCTAGCTGAACATTATGGTACGGAGCATTGTCCATGAAAATAGCGCTCCTTGGTACAAAGTTTGCTAGACGTTCTGTGAACCACCTCTCAAAACATGGGCCATTCATCTCACTGTGGCAGTCGATCGTTGCGCTCTTTTTCACCATGAAAACGAGACTTTGCCTGAGCCACGAAGCCGTGTTTATTTCCAGCATGAAGTACAATGAGCCGACCAGCTTTACCGCTCAGTGCACGAAGCCCAGTTGTGAGAACGTCGCGAAAGGCTTCCTCACGTGATCACACAGTGGTGCCCTCCCACACCTTCTCCTTAGTGTGCCTAGCAGTCCAACAAGTCTCGTCGAGGTGTCATACAGTCCTGCGACAGCAAGAGAAATCTGCGTCATGTTTATTTTGTTGTTTACGAGCGCAATCAATAAAGACAGAAGGCATTTATTGCGTGCGCCTAATATTATTCTATCATGGAGGTAGGTTCTTGTAGTTTTTGGTGCTATTGGAAACAGCAAAAATAAAAGATAATGTTCGAGGACGGTATCCACCCGCATGAGTAACAAAATACCGATTGAGAACTATCCATGCTTCATTGGAACACGTAGATGTATACTCTTCCATGGCTTGCTGAAACAAAAAAATAGGCAGATCCCACCTGCAGTGCGAATCGAGCAAATGCAAAGCAAGCATAAGGAACGTAAAATGGATTTGCATTGTTGTCTCGCTATACCGAGTTTGGTACATAGGAAGTTAACGAAATGGTCGCAAGAGCACCATGACTGAGGCATGTAAACCATGCCAGTCATACACACATGCCATGATTCTAACGTTATGACCTGTCATTTACGTTCGTCGTGCAGTCGTGTTCTGCCATAGCAATTTTGGTATGCATCCCATTAACGAAACGAGTGGCATGTAGATCATGCCGCTCATGGCATGCATGTCACGATTTTCATGTTATGACTTGTCATTTATAATCTTCATGCAGTCATGTTGTGCGAAACCAATTTTCGTATACATCCCATTAACGAAACAGCCAGGAGAGCACCAAGAACGTTGCATGTAAATCATATCGTCCATGACATGCATGTCATGATTTTCATGTTATGACCTGTCAGTTATGTTCGTCATGTAGTCATGTTGTGGCGTACAACTTTCATTACATCCCATTAACGAAACGGCCAGGAAAGCACCACGACCGTCGCATGTAAATCATGTCGCTCATGACATAAATGTCACGATTTTCATGTTGTGACCTGTCGTTTATGATATTCATGCAGTCGTGTTGTGTCATAGCAATTTTCTTATATATCCAATTAAGGGAACGGCCGCAAGAGCACCAAGACTGTGGCATGTAAACCATGCTGCTCATGACACGCGTGTCATGATTCTAATGTTTTGACCTGTCATTTACGTTCGTCATGCTGTCGTGTTGTGCCATAGCAATTTTGGTACACATCTCATTAACCAAACGCGAGGCATGTAAATCATGCCTCCCATGACATGCATGTCATGCTTTTCGTATTATGACCTGTCAATTATGTTCGTGATGCACTCATGTTGTGACATGCCAATTTTCGTATACATACCGCTAACGAAACGCGTGCCATTAAATCATGTCGCTCATGACATGCATATCATGATTTTCATGTTGTGACCTCTCAGCCATGTTCGTCATGCAGTCACGTGGCGGCATACCAATTTTCGTATACACCCCATTAACGAAACGGCCAGGATTGCACCAAGACCGTCGCATGTAAATGATGTTGCTCATGACATGCATGCCATGATATGGGTGTTATGACCTGTCATTTATGTTTGTCATGCAGTCATGTTGTGGCACGCCAATTTCCGTATACGTCCCATTAACGAAACCCGTGACCTGTAAATCATGTCGCTGATGACATGCATGTCGCGATTTTCATGTTATGACCTGTCATTTATGTTCGTCATGTACTCATGTTGTGGCATACCAGTTTTCGTAAACATCCCATTAGCGAAACGGCCAGGAGAGCACAAAATCGTAGGCGGCTGGATAGATAGATAGATAGATAGATAGATAGATAGATAGATAGATAGATAGATAGATAGATAGATAGATAGATAGATAGATAGATAGATACTCTCAAAGTCGCAGAAGTTCGCTACGAAATGCTTCGCATTTAATAACAGGCAACATACGAATAAGGGGCACGGATGCAGCAGCAGGCAAGAAAAAAATGCAAGTAAATGTCAACGTGAGCATGTATCAGGAACAGTTTATTAAGAATTAAATATTTAGCTCTACGAGAACTTCCATTATTAGTTCCCTTTCGTATGCTTTGTACTCTGACTTTTTCACATGCGGCATTTCTATTTTAATTGACAGCAGTTATATTTATCTCTGCGTAACAAGTGGAAACAGTAACTGTACGTACCTTTCCTGCTGTCGCACTCCTCGAATGGTCGGCAGATATTTCGGCCGCCATACTTGCGCTTCTAAAAGCGCGCAGTTACGTTTTCGTTTCCGAAAAGCAATCCAATGTCACTGAAAAGCCTGGGTATTGTTCTGACACTAAGCTTCTTCGGCAGCCCCATGTCAGTGTCGCTGGTTAAATCGCTGAGAATGTTTTCCGCAGTTGGGCATGTAGTACTGATGTACTCTCCGTCGACCTCCGCCTT
The DNA here is from genome assembly GCA_013339685.2 of Hyalomma asiaticum. Classification (NCBI taxonomy): domain Eukaryota; kingdom Metazoa; phylum Arthropoda; class Arachnida; order Ixodida; family Ixodidae; genus Hyalomma; species Hyalomma asiaticum. Next base: position 30,059,837 of record CM023486.1, read on the forward strand.
GTACCGTGCCAAAGTACGCTACCTCACGCAGGAAAGCTGGCTAACCGAATGAAATGAGGTAGCGATGGAGAGTTCTGCCTGCATCAGTCCTACTTGGGCGTACACGGTGCAGACCATTTGCTTCGTTTGTTTGGACAGCTCTCGGTTATCAATCTTCTTGGAAGTCCTATGCAGCGAGTGAACTCGCCAGCTATTGGAGGAAATAGGCGCCGTCAACGAGGAGACCATGATATTTTTCTCAAGGGAACGAATGCGATGCCAGTGGAGAATACAGCAAACAAAATAAAAACTAGACAACCTAAAAAATAGCGCTGTTTGACACATTGTTGCTAGAAATGTGGTGGCGCTAACAATTTGAGGCCAGAAAACAAGTCCTGAACATTTTTGAAATGATTTGGTTACACACCGGAAGCTATTTTTTGGTGGGACCCCTTTCAGCTGCACAGCGGCACTATCGAAATGGAGTGGCTCAGCTCTGTCCCTTGAATACATTGCCACACAAAGTTGTCCGCGAGTATAGCAATGTCGACATCTGCTTTGTCGCTAACGCCCGGTAGCATGAAATCAAGCGCCGTTGGCTTGCTTGTTCTGTAGGCAAGCTTGTATGGCGGCACCTGTGCCGTTTCTTGCTTGTATGTGCAGGACACCTTGTGATGGGAATCTCAAATATAGAGGTGAAGAACGTACTTTCCGTCTGGTGATGGCAGCGTGTTCAACAAAACTGGGAGGCTGATTTCTACGTAAGGTTTATAAAAAAAGAACATCAACAAACATCGACCTGGATGAAACAAACTAATGAATGAAAAAATTGAACACTTTGGAAGAGCGTGAAAGAAAAACACAAACGAACACGCGAGTACAGTCACAGTTCGAAACAGTCTTACCGAGGCTGCTCGACTGCAGCGAGGAAGTCCACGCAGGTGAAGCGTCGGCGCGAACAAGAGGTCGTGGCAGTAGGTCGTCGACCAGTGGTGCTGCGCCGACACTGGTGTGTCTGTGGTGCCGGCGAAGAGACGACGAGCTACCGAAGCCAGTACGGTACCCGAGGCACTTGTGGCCCGAAGAGGCAGGGCAGCACTCGGGACTACGCCCGACCATGCCGCGGGTAGCAATGAAGATGAGCCGCCACAGAGTCGTGGACCTGGCCACGAGGTCCTAGGCTGGCGGGACAGCCCTGGGGCCTACGCGGGACAGTGCTGTTGGTGGCATGGGCACCTCGTGCAGTGTTCCAGTGAAATCATATCTGTAGCTGGAGCCAAGAAGAAAAATGCACCTTGAAAAGTGGTGCACATCAGATTCACGAGACTGTGCCCGACCGTCATTCTCGCGGAGAGCTTCCATCGCACATCCACGTTGGTCGAACGCCAGCAAACTGCTCCCAACATACCGCCTCACAAACCCGCTCCGCATGCCACTTTCAGGTTTTTCTCTCTTCTGTCCTAATGCGACAGCTTGTCGCCGCTGTCATTTTCGTTTTCGGCTAACGGATCCGCGCTTCTGCATGATCGCTTATCCCTTGCCGGCGTTCCCACACCACGCAACACAACTGTCGCCCACTTTTCCCATCACACGAGTCCCCCCTTCACAGGTTTCACACAAACACTTTACAATGGTGTTTCTGTCTCTGGTTTTTGTGATTTGTTTCCTGCATTTCTGGAAGCTGCCGCTCCCCCCTTGCGGCAATGGACGGAAAGCTGCCCAAGGTCCTTCCTGGAGCTCAACCGTGCCGCCGGATGACATCCAGGGAGCGTGGAAGTACGTCAAGTGACATCGACAGCGATGCCACGGAGATGTGCTCCAATAGGCACGACTCCTCGGACGACGAATTTCAAGTCCTCCTGAGTAAAGCAGCGAAAAGAAGACTACTGCAGACATCTTCGCCCGCGAGCGCTTCTACCGTGAAGAGTGCTCCGCAGCGCTGGCCGCACACAGTGCTCTTCAGACCTCTTGATCCGACGGCCAATCTGTGGCTTCTAAACAGGCACGTCCTCTCTTTGTTGCTTGAGAAGATTGCACCACATGAGATTAGAGGTATAAGAATAAATTCACGGAAGAATGTCCCCGCAGTTGACCTGCTACACCGGAGCACTATAAAAGGCTTTCGCAATATAACCGAGATCGACAACATAAAAGTGCAGTAAATCATCCCTCTAGGCAGTGATAGTGCTGTAGGCGCCATCTACGACGTCGACGTTGCCATCTCGAAAGGTTATTTGCCAATACTCATCAAACGAATTGCAGAAGGCACGTTTATTACGGAGGTCACCAGATTGGGCAGCTCACGCTGCGTGAAAGTTGTCTTCGAAGGAGGTAGCCTGCTTTCCCACGTCAAAGTAAGACATGTAAGTGCGACCATTCGTGCCCGAGCCCCTTCAGTGCTTCAAGTGTTGCAATATTGGCCATATGAAGGGTGTCTGTGTGAACAACATCGTGTGCCCACGGTGTTCAGTCCCACTAAGAAGACGCCTGCAGCGCTGATGTTTTCAAGAGCCCTAACTCTAGTGGTATTCACAAGGCCTCTTCAAGGGATTGCCCGAAAATGCGCAAGGAAGCTCCCATTCTCAAACAAATGGTGCGAGGCAGCTCAACCACTCTTCAACCACTCTGCCACTCTTCGGCGACGTCGGCGTCGCTACTGAAGACGCTCACGGAAAATCGCAGAAGTAAATAGTGAAGCGACATCATTCGTCAAAACGGTTGCCAGCACAACGCATAGCACTGCCAAGGGAAATAGAACGAGCAAAGTGGACCGAGTTGCCCATACAGGAACTGGCCTCAGCCACCGAGGATACAACTTGCTACTGAGGTACCTTAAAACTCACCAATCTCGAAGACGTCAGCAACTATTGAGGAGGCATTGCCTGATGATGTCCAGGTCACCAACATTTTACGATCTCTTACGAATGTCATTCGCATTATTCTGAGCAGCATGAGATCTTCGTCTGCGCAAAGCGCGCTACAGGTACTGGACACTCCGAGCACAGTACTTGGAGCTCTTCATTGAAATCATGGCTTGCCAGGTGCCGTTGTTCTGTGACGATGTCCGGAACGCGTCGATATTTCAATGGAATTCCAGAGGTCTAAAGTCGCTTATGTCAGACTTTCGACAATAATTTCTCATGAATCACTTCCCCATTATCGTCATCTGCGAGCCCCTGTCAATTAAGATCAGGCTGTAAGGGTATGAGGGTTTCGGGTCTGCCACACATGGAAAATGCAGGAAGGTCATAGTTTTCATGCGTCATGGTCTTACGTGTGTTCATCATCCGGGGCCACCCGACTCTGGAAACCAAAATGTGTGTGTAACAGTCAAGAGATTCAAGCTCTCTTTCACAGTTGTTGCAGCCTACATATGCCTCCCTAGCCGGCTAGACTGCAAGCGGTTGCGCCGAATCGTAACAGTGACTCCTCAGCCTTGGGTGATGACCGGAGATTTTAAAGCTCACCATCTCTGGGGAAGCTCTAACACAAAATTGCGATGCCGAAGATTCGTGAAATTTGCTTCCGAGCAAGAACTATGTTGAATGATGGCAGCCCCCCCTTTCTGTGTGGAACTTCCTATAGTAGCTCCTTGGATCTCAGCTTTGTTTCACGCTCCTTCATGATAAGAGTTAGGTGGTTCTGAGATATTGAAACGCGGGGAAGTGACCATACCCCGACTTATCTTAGGATTGAGGGGCTGATGGACTTCAAGCCTGCTAGCAGCTCTCACCATATCGACTGGCCGATCTTCAAATTGATTATGGAGGACAACTGCCGCGACGGCTTGACCTCTAGTTTTCAGGACACTATAAAGTAAGCCTTGCTGGCTGCTACACACTCCCTTTCTAAAACACCTACACGTGCTCATTACGATATCGAGCTGGAAAAGCTTCGTGCAATTCGTCGACGCGCAGAGCGTAGGTACAGGCATACAAAGTCTGTACATGACATGAGGTTGGCCCGAAGGACTCAAAAGAAAATCCAGCGGCGTTTACACAAACTCATATCGCAAAGATTGAGATATTTTTGCGAATCTTTGGACCCAAGAAAACCTCTGTCTCTGATATGGAGAACTGTTCGCGGTCTCCGTGGAACCCCTCAGCAGCGCCATCCGTTCAAGTCTTTGGCACTTCACCAACACTGCGGCGAGATAGACACCACAGACAATTTCTGCAGGGTTATTGATGCAACCTGTACAAGCTGCACTGGCACTTTCATGCCCACCCACTCACCCACATCACGCGAGCTCCGCATGGACTGCCCTTTTGCTATGGACGAACTGGAAGCTGCACTTGCTTTGTGCAAGCATTCGCCATCGCCAGGACCAGACAATAACCTACCATGCCCTACGTAACCAAGGGGAAGAGGCTCGGAACGTGCTCCTCCTCTTGTATAACAGCTCGTGGGAGACGGGAATGGTTCCCAAAGAATGGATGATGAGTCGCATAATTCCACTGCTTAAGCCTGGCAAGTCGCCTTTAGACATTGTGTCGTATCGACCAACTGAACTTGCAAGCTGCGTTCGAAGACTAATAGAGAGAATGATCCTAACCTGGCTGTAATGGTACCTTGAACGCTAGCAGATATACCCAGACACGATGGTCAGGTTCAGGCGTGGTCGCTCCTCTGTAGACGGTTGACAGGAATCTGTCACATGTTGAGATTCCTAGCAGGAAAGATCTCGTGAGTGTCAATTCCATCTATGCTGCAACTGTGCCAAGTCCTTTCAGTGGATTCCTCTGTTACAGCCTACCAGTCATCCCGAACACCTGCAAAACTAACTTGAGTACGCTTCAAGGCATCCAAGCCAAAGCCGTGAAAATATGCCTTGGTCTACCAAAGAGCGCGTCGTCGACAGAAGTTAGAGCAATCGCTCGCGATCAGAATTGCAGAACGCATGTAACCATTGAAACAATGCGTGTGCACATAAGACACTGTGCCTGGATCCCTAAGCACCACCTCGCAGGTCTTCCAGTGGAATGACCCCGCACACATTCAGTGCAAAGGTCCTCGCCCACCATACCACTCACTCGTCAGGGTGTGCACCTGCAACAAAGGCTTCAATTCCTCCATGGTGTGTGAACCATCCTCAAGTTTACCTCAACGTCCCTGGTATTCTGATAAAGTGGGATTTAACACCATGTGCACTCAAGCAACTAAGTCTGTTACACATGTATGCAAAACACAGGGACTGCAGAGAAGTTTATATCGATGGCTCAACCACATCAACCCGTTCCGGTCATGCTATAGTTATTACACGAATGAGCGTCATCGAGCACTTCAAAACTTCTCACGTCACCACATCTACAGCTAGAAAGCTTGCGGCTCTCTGCAGTGCGCTTTACATTTACATGCTGAAAGTCCTGGAAAGTGGGCAACCTTCTGTATTTCAAGTTCAGCTCTACAATATGTCCAGTCATTTCTTCGACACGAAGAGCATGACCACCTTACATACGAAATCGCAGTACTTGTCCAAAGCTTACAAGAAACAGGGCATGAGATATATTTTCAATGGATAGCAGGTCATTGCTGTACCAATGAAAATGACTCCGCAGATAAGGCAGCTCGATCGTCAGACAAAGAAGACCGCGTGTTCCCATTCCGCTCTCAAGGACCGACGCTGCGAGACAACTTCGCACTCTTGCACGAACGATGTCCTAATTGAGTGGATTACACCACACACAAGGAGCACCAGACTGCACCGGCAAAGCCCATCGCTGCAACTCGGACGTCCGGCTGATTTGCACCGACGTGAGGCTTCGCTTCTGTATCGATCGTGGTTGGGAGTGGCCTTCTGTGGCAGTGTCCCGCGCTAAACGCTAGCTTCGGGTCTCCTGCCATGGAGGACGAATGGATCACCCACCTTAAGAGCCCCGACAGGGCCCTTCAAAACCAGGCCGTCCAGAAGGCCCAAAAGGTGGCTGGCGAGCTCAGACTCCCAGTCCCCACATGGGTGGAGCCACCGGGCCGGCCCCCGTAATGGGTACCCGTGCCCCTTCAGGACCTTCAATAAAGTAAATTCTCTCTCTCTCAGGAACACTTACTTTGCTCTGATTGGAATGGCTGACAGCCGTGCGCGTGCTGTCTGCGGATGCGCAGGGACTATAGATAACTTGTGGTGCCACCACCCACAATTTGAAGAAAATACACTACCTATCACCGATTCTTTCAGAAAGTTCGACGATCGTGCACGTAGTGAACAGACAATCTTGGAATACCGTCCTCACCGACCGACGGCTCAGAAGGCAATGAAAGTGCCTTTGGACTTGCTAAATAATGTGGCCTTACCGAGAGCCTATGATTTATATAGGACTGCACTGTAGGCATTCCCCCTCTCTCCTTCTCTTTACTTTTCTTCCCCTTTTCACATCCCCCAGTGTAGGGTAGCAAGTCGGACTCCTGATTGGTTAACATCCCTGCCTTCCCTTCCTTATTTCTCTCTGTCTCTCTCTGAAACAAAACACCGGCTAAGTGCGCGACAAGTTTTACGGTAACGTGCACAGTTCGGGGCGATAGTCACAAGGGCAAAAGTTTCAGGCACAAAACAACATAATCAGGTCATTCCTCCTATAAGAGAATGTTAATGTGCACTTTACATTTCTGATAATTACGAAACAGCAGAAAGCCCCGACAACGATTTATATGCGACTCTTGTAATCTGTTCTGACATTCTTTGTTCCCTTTATGTAGTTAACTGTAAACATGTATTCTTGCAACAGCAAGCTCCAACGAAGTACTGTGGAGTTCAAATATCTTGCTTTCTATAAATACTAGAATGGCTGGTGATCGGTTTGTACCATAAAGTGTCTGCCATAAAGATAAACATGGAACCTTTGTACCACCCATACTAAAGCCTAGAATTCCCGCTCAATCGCTGAATAACGGCTTCTGCGGAGCAAAAGCTGCTTCCTGGCATACGCTACCGGATGTAGAATACCGTCATGCTCTTGCAAAAAAATGTCTTCAAGTTAACGTCCTAAGTTTCTGTTCGCAACACAAAGACCTCGGCAAGATCGGTATTTTCAAAACTGGAAGGCTAGTGAGCGGAGTTCGCAAGGTTCTGAGCGAAGTCTCGTGAGCCCATTCAGCAGCGCTTTTTTCTCTTGTTTCTTCGCAGCCTGCCGCAACGGTCGGGCTATACCTGCATACCTTGGTATGAAGTCCCTGTAGTACACCGCTTGTCCTAGAAAATACGTAATCTGTTTTTTTTGGTCTCGGGGCGCTTTGCTGCGAGTAGTTTGTTTACTGTTGTTTCCAGTGGCTGAAGAAATTTTGTATCTGAGAAATATCACGGTGGTGAGCACCATCTCGCATTTCCGGGCCTTGATGGTAAGGTCACCCTCTCTCATTGTTTCAAAGAGCTTGCTCAGCATCGCGATATCATCTGCCCGTAATCAGTCGCGATCAGGGCATCATCAATAAAGTGTTGAACACCCTCCATGCCCCAGAGTAGTATTCTCATAAGAAGCGGGCACACAACGGATGTGGCTTTTATGCCGAAGGGCATACAAGGGACCTGGTACAGCCCGGATTGGTTAGCGCATGGAGTTTTTGGCTTAGAATCAGCAGCAAAAGGGACTTGCCAGTAGCCCTTTTATAAATCGAACATCAAGAAATACCTTTTCCCGCCCACCTTCGCAAATACAATATCTGTGCGTGGGATAGGCTCGGCGTCGCATTAAAGTATATGGTTTATTTTGCGGAAATCAGTGCCAACCTGTAGGTGTTGTCGGGTTTCTTCACTACTACCAGTGGAGAACTATATGGCTACGATGACTTCTGAGTAATCCTGAGACCAATATTTCTTCTACACTGTTTCTATAACATCTTTCAATGCAAAAGGCAAGCGATGCTGTGGGACATGGATAGATGCAGAGCTGTCAAGTTCAGTTTGCACTTGAGATGTGTCCACCCAGGAATATCTAAATACACATGACTGAACCCGTCCAACAGTTCCCTGACTTCTTGCCGTTGGAGCGGGGACAGTGTGTCAGCAAGTCGGGTGTACACTTATTTGGTTCACTGATGAAGCACAGTATTTGCGACTCACACGCTTTTTCTTCGACAGCAATACAGGCTCAATGCTTTTCGTTCACCCCCGTCGAATGCTATCGTATTTCTCCAGCACATTAACATGGAAGCTTTACTTGGTGCCCAACTCATGCAGAAGGATACGTCGTTTTTTTGTCAACCACAAGGTATGGCCTTCTCGATTCGAGGAGCAGCTTGTTGTGATTGGCAGTCAAGAAGAGCGCCTTATCACCAACATTTAAGTCGTGTTTCTTAGCATGCTTGTTGAAGTACCGGCGCTGGCACTCCCTATATGTCTAGAAATTTTCATGTGGCAAGCACAGTGTTTCTTCGAGAAGTTCACGTAGACTCAGAACCTATTGGTAAGTCACCCTTATGTCTGGGTTTGCTTCATCTTGAGTCCAGAGCTCTTTGATTACTAACATTGGTCCCCGTACGTAACGCCCGTAGATGGCTCGAATGGTGAAAGGCCCATGCTTCCTTGGGGATACTCCCAATATGCCTAGAGCAACGGTGCCAGGTACAGGTACCACGATCTCTGTTTCTCGTGGCATAACTTTATGAGCATCTGTTTCAAGCTTCAATTGAACCGTTCTACCAGTCCACTGCATATGGGGTGATAGTGGCGGTAGTCATCATCTTGGTAGACAATATCGTGATAACTTGCTGCATGAAGTCGGATGCCAAACAGGAACCTTTGCAAGTCAGTGTTGTAAATGCTGCGTCAACCCGCCACGTTGTGCGCGCGCTGTCATTTCGCATGTGCCAAGTTCCTTTCCCTTGTTTTATATCACATCCTTCCCCTTTCCACTTTGCTTATATATATGCGTACAATAAACGCTGTTTGGTTGTTCTCGGCTGACACGGACCCATCAACGTCTCCGTCTTTTCGTGACGGCAGCCTGGCTGCCGCCGCTATGCTACAGTGGCGACGAGCATAGTTGTTGTTATGTGGGGTGTAACGGCCCAAAACCAGCTATGATTATGAGAGACGCCGTAGTGCAGGGCTCCGGAAATTTCGACCACCTGGGGTTCTTTAACGTGCACTGACATCGCACAGCACACGGGCCTCAACATTTCGCCTCCATCGAAATGCAGCCGCCGCGGCCGGGATTCGATCCCGCGACCCTCGGATCTGCAGCCGAGTACCATAGCCACTAGACCACCGTGGCGGGGCGACGAGCATAGAAAACACCCACGCAGTCAAGCAGGAACCCGAAGTTAAGCATTCAGTGAAAACCGTACTGCTGACAACGATGGCCTCCTGCATGCTTCGCAACTTCGACGACGCCACAGATAAGTGGAAACCTTACCTCATCAAGGTGGAGGCGTATTTTGAAGCGAATGCTATTTCTGATTCTGCTAAGAAGAGGGCAGTTCTAGTAGCTGCACTTAGCACCTCGACGGTACAAATCCTGATGGGGAGGATAGCACCTGCAAAGCCCAATGCCTTAAGTTATGATGAAGTAGTCAAGGTGCTAAATGACCACTACGACCAAAGGAGCAACGAAATTGCTGAAAGCTTCCAGTTTTTGAACCGCTGTCAGCAGGAGGGGGAATGCATTCAGGATTTCGTCGTCGCAATCCGACGCATTGCAGACAATTGCAATTTCGGAGATTCTCTGAACAGGCTGCTAAGAGACCGAATTGTCCGTGGTGTGCGTTCAGGTGCTGTGCCGAAGCAACTTCTGGCAAAGAAAGATTGAACTCCGGAGGAAGCCGAGTCGATAGCAATAGCTGCTGAAACTGCCGGAAAAGACGCCAGAACAATGTCTGTAGACGTACCGCCTGTTCTTAAAGTGGAAGCGCGTCGCAAGCTGCCATCGCGATCAAGCATGGAGTGTTCAGAGCGATTGGAGTGTGGAAGGTGCGGCAGCTCTAGACATGATGGCAACAGCTGCAGATGGAAGACTGCATGATGTTACACTTGCGGCATGCGGGGTCACCTCGCTAAAATGTGTCGCAGCCGCATCGGCAAAGATGTTGCCGCCCCTCGGCGAGTTCCTCACGCGAAAGCTTTGGCGGTAGAAGAGGCTTCTTCAGAAGAGGAGAGCAGTGGTAGTGCTCGAATTTAAACGTTAGCGTCAGCACGAAAGCATTCTCTTGAGCCGCCAATAAGACGAACGTTCAGTTGGGGAGGTGTGAACTTGTCCATGGAAGTCAATACAGGTTCACCGGTTTCCGTCATATCACGGCCTTTTTGAAAAGCATAGCAAATGCTGGCCAAAATTGAAGCCTTCGCACGTGAAGTTATCGTGCTACAGTGGAAGGTTACCGGTGATGGGTGAACTGCAACTTTGTGTGAGATACCGCGATACTACTGTTGACTGTTCCCTTGAGGTTCTAGACTGCCCCGGACCAAGCTTGTGCGGCCCGCCTGGAACAAGCTGGCGCTCCGGTAGTGAGAGTCGCACACGAAGACGAGGAGACAGCTATTAGCTCGAACCACCACAGCATCAACGCCCTACACCACACCTACGACGACGTTTTTTGGGAAACCCTGGGCTTGATCACAGGACCACCAGCCAGCCTCCTGCTGCAGGACGACGCTGTCCCCAAATTCTGTAAGGCGAGACCTATTCCATATGCTTTACGTGACAAAGTATCGCAAGAAATTGACAGGTTTGTCTCATTAGGTATAATATCACCAGTCAAGCATTCTAACTGGGCGACACCCATTGTGCCCGTTCTGAAGGACGGCTCGGTCAGAATATGCGGAGATTTTAAAGCTACTCTGAATCCCGCTTGTGCCACGGAACAGTACCCGCTTCCAGTAATTCAAAATATCTTTGCGTCATTAGGTGACCAGTTGTTCAGTACGCTCGACTTGCGAGACGCATATAACCAGGTGGTTCTGTACGAAGGTTCCTGGAACCTCTGCGTTATAAATACTCATAAGGGCCTGTTTTGTTACAATAGGCTTCCTTTTGGCATTTCTTCCGCTCCAGCAATATTTCAAAGGAAAATTGATGCAATACTGTCTGGCCTACCTGGCGTTCAGGCTTACTTAGATGACGTGCTGGTTTCAAAAGGTTGGCGACTGCGGAGCACGATTTCGAAATGTGTTGGAATGGTTCAGAGAACATGGCGTGAAGCTCAGGTACGATAAGTGTAAATTTAGCCAGCCATGGATCACTTATCTTGGCCATCGCATTGATCGAGCCGGCCTTCACCCAACTGAGAAGAATGTAGATGCTATCGTAAATGCACCTAATCCGGAAAACCTGAACGAGCTGCGTTCGTTTCTTGGGATGATAGCATTTTATTCAAAGCTTTTGTCGAATATGTCAGATACGTTGTTTCCATTGTACCAGTTGTTGGAAAAAAACGCGCGGTGTCAGTGGAAGTCATCCCAGGAGTCTGCATTTCGCAAGGCAAAGCAGTGTCTTAAAGATGCCGAGGTGCTGGTGCATTTTGACCCATCAAGACAACTGAAGTTGGAATGCGACGCATCCGCTCGTGGGATAGGCGCCGTTCTCTTTCGTATAATTGGAGGCACTAACAGGCCAGTTGGATTCCGGTCAAGAACCCTGACAAAAGCCGAAAGAAATTATTCTCAATTAGAACCAGAAGTAGTGGCACTTGTTTTTGGGGTTACTAAATTCCGGGATTATCTCCTAGGTCGAGAGTTCGTCCTGGTTACCGACCACCAGCCACTTCTGGGACTGCTGAGACCCGACCGCCAGACGCCTGCAATGGCCGCAGCTCGCATACAACGGTGGGCCTCGGGGCTTACCGTTACAAGCTGGAAGATGCCCCAGGAAGACAGCAGCTGAATGCGGATGCGCTGAGGAGACTACCGCTGCAGGGCCAAGACGCCGCCACGGAACCTGATCCCGAAGAGTATGTATTTTCTTTGAAAAGCTTGGATGAGGGGATAGTCACAACGCGCCAGCTGAAGGAGCTGACTGCAAGTGACTCGATTTTATCCCGTGTAAACCAGAACGTGTTGCATGGTTGGCCGAAGGGCGCAGTACGTCTTGACCCTGCCTTAGTTCCTTTTGCAGATCGCCAGTTGGAGCTATCTCTGGCACACGAACTCGTCTACTGGGGACATCGTGTCCTCATACCTGCCGCAGCGCGGAAGCGTTTGTTACAATTACTGCATGAGACTCATCAAGGCTCCTCGGCAATGAAAACAGTGGCGCGATCGTTGTTTTGGTGGCCAGGAATAGACCGCGACATAGAGTTAACAGCAGCCCAATTCACCAACTGCATTAACAATTTGCCTATGCCTCCAGCAGCCCCGCCTTTAAACTGGCCGCAAACGCAAGAGAGATGGTCCCGTGTTCACGTCGACTTTGCAGGGCCGATAGAAGGTAAAATGATCCTCGTAGTAGTGGATTCTCACACGAAATGGATAGAAGCGGTGCCATTGAACCAGGCTACTTCGGCTACCACCATTAACTGCCTCCGTGACATATTCAGCCGTTTCGGTGTACCAAGAACACTGGTGTCTGATAATGGAACGCAGGTCACTAGTCACGAGTTTGCTATGTTTGCTGACAGGAACAACATTACGCATCTAAGAACCGCCCCTTTTCATCCGCAGTCAAATGGAGTGGCCCAGAGGGCAGTCAGGACAATCAAGGCCGGTCTTCGGTGATAAAAGCCGGCAAGCTCGAGAATAACCTTTTGCGTTATGCGACTCCACAGAAAGCCGGACGGTCTCCATCGGAAATGCTGCTGGGGTACCAGATACGGTCACGCCTGGATACGTGTGTCCTGCGGTGGCTGCGTCCAATTTTAAAAAGGGAAGCGACGACCTGTTACCGCCAACAAACTGTGATGTGCATGTCCGCAACTACGGGCCCAACAGGTAAATGGATGCCAGGACGCGTAACAGCTACATCGGGAGGACGGATGGTCACAGTTGAGACTCCTCAAGCAATCGTGCGGCGTCGCGTAGATCAAGTGCGTACTCGTAAGGGATTTTCGCAAGAAGAACCACTGTGGACCCATCCAAGCACTATCAACAAAAAATCACAGCATATCCACGGGGTGAATGATGATGAGTGGGCGAAGCTCCGGAGGGAATCATCGGTAAACCGTGAATCTTTCGCGTAAATCGCCCATTCGATCATCATGTAAAGGCGTGAGAAACACTGTATTCGTACGCTGGGATCTCGCGTTTAAGGGGGATATGCTGTGCTAGAGCCAGGCCTGCGCGGAACTGCAGGACAGTGACAGCGTAAGCCGGAGGAGCTGCTTTCTTAGAGGCCCCTTTGAACGCTTGAGGAAACTAGTGCAAGTAGAAGTGGTAGGTATCTCCTGCGCCATAACTTATCATTTTGCCAAGTAGGGAAGTAGCCACTACGCCATAATTACCAGTGCCTCCGTAATGGGTTCAAAGCTACAAAGCACGCAGCTCTGTGTTCTTTCAAATGATGCCTCGACGTCGTTATACAATCCATTTTCGCGTCGTGTAGCGGTGTATTACTATTTTTCAACGTAACATTACGTTTGTTAATGCGATTCCGCGGGAGACATTATACCTGTTTAGGTCTTTTAGCGATAATTTTTCAACCACAGGCGTAGCTCAGTGGTTGAACGCTCGACTGCCACGCCGAGAGCCTGGGTTCGAATCCAGGCAGAGGACACAACTTTCGGAATTTTCGGAATTTTCGGAAGTAGACGTGGCTACGTACATCACCAACGAACACCATGGGATGTACAGACCCACGCCCTAAGGAGCTTCGCCCCTAAAACAATACGCTGAGCACAACGCCACTCGACCCGCAACCACCCTCGCACCCCGATGAAAATGTGGAAGCGTCACCCCAAGAAATGCTCCCAGTCACCGACCAGCATGAGCCTCCTGCAGTCCCAGCACCCCTGGCACCTGCGACGGATCATGGTGAAATAGGCGCTATTATATGAACTCGCACTCTTTCAAAGGGTCTATCAACGATAGGCATAATATAAACCAGTGAAGCGTTGGCTATTATAATAGCCTTTGGGTATCGTCCCGTGGCACGTGTCGCAGTGCTGGACAAATCGCATTGTGTCTGCCTGCATTCCTGGCAAGTAAAATGCCTCCTGTATACTGTCACTCATTCGCTTTATTCCTTGATGTCCGGCCAAGCGACTGTCACGCACAGCCTTTAGCACGTATCCACGGAAGTGTTGTGGCCAACCATCTTGTTTAATCTCTTTACCATTGTTAACCTTGTAATTTCTATAGAGCACTCCTCTTTTAACACCAAACATGTCTCGACCGCCCCCTCCCCTTAGTCAGGCGGACCACGTCAACTGGCCCAAAACATGAGTCGTCGCTCTGAGCTGCTCGAAGCTCGTCACTTGAGACAGCAGAGTACTTCGTACCTCCCCCGCCCTGGCGATCAGGTGCTCTTTCTACTTACGTTGCCACCCTCAGCGCATGCAATGTCCCGCATTCTCTCGATCTTTCTCGATACTTTTATGTGCGACAATTCCCGGTCAGGATCATAACGTGCTCGTGACCCTGGTATGTTTCCTATGATGACCTTATATACCGGGAGGGGCATGCCTTAGGCTAGCACTCACCCTGTGAAATACGGCGAGGATTGATGTATAAACGCTTCTGGAAGCTTCAGCAATGATCCGTCTGCAAGTATGATGGCGCCGTTTTTTCCTGTCAGAGCCACGTCGGGAACCAGGTCACGCAGCTTGTTCGCACTGTGGCCCGTACAACTGTCACCTTCTTCCCAAAAATCCATCCGACCGATGTTGGCATAGGTCTCTTCTCCGTTGAGCAAACACCGTCTTCTTGTTCATTTCTCCGAACCACCATAGCAAAGTCTTCCGCGGCATGACCAGAGATATTTTCTCTATCTTGCGCGTTGTCCTGTTCGGGCGGGAACACTGTGCCTGTAATAGGACCATTTCCACTGGTCGTACAACTGCTGCTTGTCTTGTGGCCAACTTTGTGGCAAATATGGGAGACGGGTGGTTTACCTTTTTCTCGGCATGAAGACGCTTCATGTCCGACTCTGTACACAGAAAGCATTTTATCTTGGAGAGCTTCGTTGATTCCTTCCCTTCTCCATTTTCCTCTGCCCTAGGAGAGAGTCCAGATAATTCCCGTAATTGTCCTAAATTGCGTAGCTTTTGTATTTCATAAAATGGTCACACGATTCAGACATATCCTTCAAGGCCTTGCAGTTTCTTTCCTTCAGAAACACTGCGAGTTTGGCATGACCGTTCTTCAAGAACTGGTCTGACGTCTCGCATGCCCTCATAAGCTTTAGGGACCTGCGACATTTCGACCAATCAGCCAAAATAACTCTGGAGCCGAATTGCATATCGCTGGCCACTTTCGAGGTCCTCGTGCTTGCTCGAACGGAACATATCCTAGTATACTTCCGCAGTAAATCGAGAACGCTGCCATAGGGCTTCCTTTGCTTTTTCATGGTCTAGCTGTCTCTTGGTTACAGCCAGCCAAACACATTTAAAGCTTCGTCCATTAAGAGTATACTAAGGGCGGTAGCCCACTTGTACGTTAGCCATTCTTGATCTCTCGTTATGCCCTCATATCGGCGAACATATGCATAGAGATCATCTCCCTTCTCATCAAACAGTGACCGGAAGTTCATATCGGTGACATATCGGCTGCTGTGGGGCGCCACAGAGCTCCTACCAAACGCAGGCGAAGTTGAAGGTTTCTTTCATCCACAGCTGCCTTGTCACGCACTATCGTCAGCTACGTTGCCTAGGCACGTCCCTCGCTACGCATCGCGTTCATCAGCCCTATGGCGTGCATTTAATTCCTCTGTCCACGCTCGAAGCGCCTCCCCCGGCAAACCGAGTTTTTTTGCTAGGATAAATATGTTTGCTTAAATCCACAGCGTTAAACCGAGTTTTTCGTTGCAATAATTAGGTTTCCTTAAATCCATATCGTTGTCATTAGTCCTTTCTATAAAACAGAAATCAGCCCCGCCCCATGTTTGGCGCCACAGTGATGAGATACTTAATTACAGAGGTGAAGAACGTTGCATCTAGCGAGGGCAATGGTTTCAACAATACGGCAAGGCTGATTTCTGCGAAACCTTTATAGAAAAGAACAGCAGCAAACCATGACATGAACGAAAACAACAAAGAAATGAAAAAAATTCGACACTTCGGAACAGAGTCAAAGAAAACCACAAACGAATCCGCAAGTAGTCACAGTTCGAAACAGCCGAGGCTGCTCGACTGGTGCGAGGGACGTCCACGCAGGTGAAGCGTTGGCGCGAGCCGGACGTCGTCGAAGTAGGTTGTCGACGAGTTGTGCTCTGTCGACACTAGTGTCTTCGTGGTGCTGACGAAGAGACGATGAGGTACTGGAGCCAGCACAGTACTGAAGGCACTCGTGGCCCGAAGGGACAATGCAGCACTCAGGACTACACCCGACCATGCTGTGGGTAGCAATGCAGATGAGGCCCCACAGAGTCGTGGACCTGGCGAAGAGGTCCTCGGCCGACGGGACATCACTCGGGCGTACACCCGACGGCGCTGTTGGTGGCATGGGTGGCTCGTCAGGCGTTCCAGTGACATATCGGTAGCTGGATCCAAGAGTAACAATGCATCTTGACAAGCGGTGTACGCCATATTCACAATATTGTACCCGACTGTCATTCTCGCGGAGAGCTTCCATCGCACATTCATGCTGGTCGAACACCACCACCTTCTCCCAGCATGGTGCCTCACGAGCCCGTTCCACGTGCCACTCTTCGTGTTTTTTTCCCTTCTGGCCTCGTGCGAGTGCTTGTTGTAGTTGTCATTTTCTGTTACATAGTATTCTTGTATAGTATTATATAGCATTCCTACATGGTATTGTCACGTGGTAGTGACACACGCAGGACTCAAGCGATGTCAGGCGAACTGTTTATTGGGCGAACTTGTGCCCAGCAAAGCAAAGCCAATGACAATGCACAGCAATAGCGACTTGAACAGTCGTCGGTCGACGGAAAGACTGACAAGTGGCCTAATGCATCGGCTTTTACACAAGCATCATAACGCGTTCTCGCATTATCTGGAGTTCCATAAGTCACTGAAATATGCGCATCAAGCATGCAAACTTTCATTAATGGTCAACACGGGTCCAGCAGTGGCATGCAAGATAAACGCGGTCTGCATTGCGCGTAACAGAAAGTGATAACAGCGCTCCCCGCAAACAATCAAAATGATCGCGCGTGCCACTGGGAAGTGATAACGGCTTTCAACTTAAACCAAAGAACAGCCAGGCCTGCGCGGAACCGCAGGACATTGGCAGCGTAAGCTGGAGGACCGATGTTCTTGTGGGCCATTTCAAACGCTTGGGGAAACTAGAGCAACAGGAGGTGGTAGGTATCCGTAGCGCCATAACTCTTATCATTTCGCCAAGTAGGGAAATACCCACTGCGCAATAATTACGGCGGTATTGGAACGTGCAAATCTGTATGACTGCACTTCTTAGAGAGCCTCTTGGCGTCGTTTTTCCGAGAACGAACTGAACTCTGCGTCAAACTGAGCATCGACGGAGATCTGCGGTTTGGGCTTCTTTCTGCACTGCTGTCTGTTGTGCCCGACGTTGCCTTGCTGCAGCCGCGCGCGCAACCCTGCGATTCGTTTCTTCAGCAGTGGACCGTACCTTACGAGGAGGCGTCATCAGGTATATCGAAGAGCCAAGTTAAGGTCTGTCGGGACTGCGCACGTCGCCTGCCGCATGTCGCATGGCACGATACGACACGATAAAGGGTAGCGGTTCGTAATAATGATGACGTTAAAGTTCAAGATTGTTGCAATATGATGATGTAAATGATGCCTCTGTAATGGGTGCAGAGCTACGAAGCATGCACCCCTGTGTCCTTCGAAATTATTCCTCGAACTCGTTATGCAATCCACTTTCCGCGCCGTATCGTGGCGTATCATTATTCTGCCACGTAACACTGCATTTGCTAATGCGATTCCTCAGCAGACGTTATACCTGTTTAGGCCTTTTAGCGATGATTTTTTTCAAGCACTGGCGTAGCTCAGTGGCAGAATGCTCGACTGCTACGCAGAAAGTGTGGGTTCGAATCGATGCAGAGGACGTGTTGGAACACTCCTCGGTCCTGGTTATTTTTTCTAAAATTTGCGCGGTAGTGCTTACGGACACCGGCGGCGGCGGCGGACAACTACGGCGCAAAAACGACGCTTGTTGTGATCTTATACCAGCTTACGCTGTAGAACAACCGCACGTGTTAGTATGAATGCTATGCGATTAATACGTATACACATACATATGCTATTTATACATTCATACACACATATTATATTAATACATGCTGTTCATATCAATAGTATGTTATTCATATAGTATGAATGCATTCTTACATAGCATTAAATAGTATTCTTAAGTAGTATTACAAGCTTACGTAGTATTGAACAACGGACATTTCCTCTGCTATAGTGTTGCCCCGCCACGGTGGTCTAGTGGCTAAGGTACTCGGCTGCTGATCCGAGGGTCGCGGGATCGAATCCCGGCTGCGGCGGCTGCATTTCGATGGAGGCGAAATGTTGAGGCCCGTGTGCTGTGCGATGTCAGTGCACGTTAAAGAACCCCAGGTGGTCGAAATTTCCGGAGCCCTCCACTACGGCGTCTCTCATAATCAGAACTGGTTTTGGGACGTAAAACCCCAGAAAACAACAACAACTGCTATAGTGTTGCCCGAAAAGAAAGAACATGGCGTCGGGTTCATAATTCACAAAGATATGGCGGGCCACGTAGACGAATTATAAAGCATTAACGAAAGGGTAGCATGCATCGTAACAAAACTAAATAAGCTATGTAAACTTAAAATAATGTAGGGGTATGCACCAGCAAGGAGCTACGCCGACGAACAAGTAGAACAGTTTTACAAGGATATGGAATTTGCAATAAAACGTGTATGGACACAATACGCAATCGTTATGGGGTTTTCAGCAGACAAGTAGGAACAAATAAAGTGGAGAACAGGCGATTGGCAACTACTGCATCGGGCCTAGTAATAACCGTGGGAAAATGCTAGTACAATTGCCAAAACGAACCGACTCCGAATGATAAATATGTTTCTTTAAGAAACAGAAGAATAGGAAGTGGGCGTGGAAAAGCCCTAAAGGAGAAACAAAGAACGAAGTTGACGTTATAATGTACAACCAACCAGCTATAGTTCAATACACTGAAGTAGTGGTGAAGATTAAATGCAGTGATCACAGATTCGTAAGGGAGAGGTTTGTACACAACCTAAAAAACAAGAAGTTATTTACTAGAAAAACGCAAATCTAAAGGTGATCAAAGCGAAGAACCAGAATTTAAAGTCGCCCTCAACAATTTTGAGGCCTTAGGCCAGAACGATGAAGATTTAGAAGAAGTAAGAAAAACCAAAGCATCAACAATCCTTGCAACAGTGATAGAAGTCAGGGGTAAAGCAATAAAGAAAATGAAAAGTAACTTGTCCATATCTACCAATGACTTAATGAAAAAACGCAAACATATGGACGCAACTTCATCAAGGACTAAAATACAATTCGCAGAACTGCCAAAACTGATCAGTAATGCCCGGCAAACAGATGTAAGAAACTTGAACACGAGAGAAATTGAGAAAGTACAGAAAGGCACCAGCAATCAATCGGTCAAAAAGAAACTGCACCTAGGACAAAGCAAAATACATTCGTTAAAGGGTAAATAAGGTCAAGTTATCAACAATTTCAACGAAATAGTAAAGGTAGCAGAAAATTTCCACCCTGAACTGTACAGCTCTCAGACAGACAATACAATCTATATAGAAATGGAATCAGAGGAGGACACAGAAATTCTAATATAACCACTGACGAAGTCAAAGAAGCTGTCAAAGGGATGTCCCGCGGTAAATCACTACGCGAAGACGGCATAACGGCCGACTTGATCGAAGACGAAGCAGACATTATACTAAAAAAACTTGCGTCGCTCTGTAGGAAATGTATCAAGACATCTAGTGCACCGCGCATTTGTAAAAATGCTAAGATAATGCTAACCAACAAGAAAGATGACATAAAGGATTCTGTAAAGAATTACAGACCAATCAGCCTATTCCGAGAAATATACAAGCTCTTCGTGAAAGTAATTTCTGCAAGGATAAGAGAAACACTCGACTTTAACACACGAAGAGAACAAGCCTGTTTTAGGAAAGGTTACTGCTCAATGGACCACAGCAATGCTATCAACCTAGTAACTGAGACTAAGCTTAATACGGGAAACCTCTTTATATGGCCTTGATAACCATTTCGCCTTCATAACCTTTATAACCATATGGCCTTTATAAACTCTTTATATGGCCTGATAAGCTTTGTAAGCACTTTACTCCACAGAATACAAGCAGTTCTAGAAGATTTCCCACGACAAGCTGTACCTGTCGTATGCGTGGAAACTATAAACAATATATACAAAGATTGCTCAGCCACACTGCTACCACCTGAGCGAAGAAGAGAAATCAGTTCGGGAGAGTTGTCTGAGAAGAAGACACGATCTCCTCGTTGCTATTCACTGCATGTTTAAAAAAAGTTTTTAAACGTCTAGACAGGGAAGAAAAGGGAATTCGAATAGACGGAGAATATCTCAGCAATTTAAGATTTGCAGACGACATTGTGTTTTTACCAATGATGGACACGAACTACAAATTATGGTTGATGACGTAAACTGGGGAAGTATTAAAATTGCACTAAAAATGAATAGGAAAAAGACGAAAGAATAGGAATTTAAAATTAACAACTATCCCTTAGAATGTGGGAACGAATACATATAGCTGGTACAGTAAATAAAAGGAACACCTACCCATGAAAAAGAAAGTCTCGGTAGAATAAGGATGGGCTGGAGTGCATTCGGAAGGCATACCAAAATCATGATTCGAAACTTTTCGCTGTCACTAAACGAAATGTATTCAATTAGTCCATTCTTCCAGTAATAACCTATGGTGCTGAAACGTGGAGGATAACGAAAGACCTAGAGATGAAACTAAGAAGCATGCAACGTGCAATAGAAAAAAAAATCACAGCATATCCACGGGGTGAATGATGATGAGTGGGCGAAGCTCCGGAGGGAATCAGCGGTAAACCGTGAATCTTTCGCGTAAATCGCCCAGTCGATCATCATGTAAAGGCGTGAGAAACACTGTATTCGTACGCTGGGATCTCGCGTTTAAGGGGGATATGCTGTGCTAGAGCCAGGCCTGCGCGGAACTGCAGGACAGTGACAGCGTAAGCAGGAGGAGCAACTTTCTTAGAGGCCACTTTAAACGCTTGAGGAAAATAGTGCAAGTAGAAGTGGTAGGTATCTCCTGCGCCATAACTTATCATTTTGCCAAGTAGGGAAGTACCCACTACGCCATAATTACCAGTGCCTCCGTAATGGGTTCAAAGCTACAAAGCACGCAGCTCTGTGTTCTTTCAAATGATGCCTCGACGTCGTTATACAATCCATTTTCGCGTCGTGTAGCGGTGTATTACTATTTTTCAACGTAACATTACGTTTGTTAATGCGATTCCGCGGGAGACATTATACCTGTTTAGGTCTTTTAGCGATAATCTTTCAAGCACAGGCGTAGCTCAGAAGAAGAAGAAGCCGTTTCGAACGGCCACGTCTACAATGAGCTCTGCTGGAAACAGCGCATCGGCCCTTGGCCGAGGATTCCAATCACCGTCAACGACTGATTCCGGTAATTATAAGATCGTTCTTCCTCGTCTACCCACTGGGAATACCGTTCTCAATTCAGTTTTCCTGCATGCTGACCTGGCAGGTCGCCCGTATAGAGCGCCGGACTTTCGCGATGCGATCCTTTCAGTGCTGAACCCCTGTGATATTCTAGGAGCAGGACAGTATCAGATGAGTCATTTGTGGCTAGTGACATGTGTCAGTGGCATTGCGAAACAGAAGCTTGTCGATAAAGGCGAGCTATTGGTGAAGGGCCTGAAGTGTCTTATCATAGACCCGGAATGCAAGAATATCAAGATGAAGCTTCTTTGGCTTCCGCCACACCTCGAGCAGAGACGGATTGTTGAAGCGCTAGAACCATATGGGACTGTGCAATCTGTCACGAGAGAAATGTGGCGCTGTGATGGTATGGAAAGTTGGCAAATGACTAACCGTGACGTGGCCTTTACGCTGAAAGACGGAGTCACTGCCAGTAATATACCTCACCTACTGACCATATACGGACACCAGTGCCTCGTCCTAGTTCCCGGCCGACCACCACTTTGCCTACGATGCAATAGAGTAGGACATATCCGGCGACAGTGTAGGACACCACGCTGTAATAATTGCCATCGCTACGGTCACCATGCAGAAGCATGTGTTGGTACCTACGCTGACAAGCTTCGTGGAAATAGACCGCCTGAGGATGAGGCCATCACTGATCATATAATGGATGTGAGTGAGGTTGTAGATGCAACCGGGGAAACACCCGCTGCGGCCCAGCAACAGGAGCAGACAAGCGTTCCATCGGCGGATAATAGCCTCCGCTCAAAGCCTACCAAGGAGGATGTTATCAAATCTCCTGACGACGATCCAACTATGTCATGGGCAGATGTGCCACCAGTGCAGGACCGCCCACCGTCGGTGGAATCAGCATCTGCGTGTGACGCTGCCAAGAAGCGTCCAGCACCAGCTGACAATCCATCACCCGCGGAAAAGGAGGCACCGGTTACCAAAGTGACCAAGTTGACAAAACCGCTGCGGGGAAGGTCGGCTGCTGCAGGTGTGTCTTGTGCTAAAGTGCAACAGAAAGTCGCCAGTGCATCACCTCATCAAGAAGGGAGTGGTGCGGATATGGAGCAGCCTTCAAAAGCTGCACCAACTTAGGTAATCATGGCTGGCGCTCTTCCCTTCCATTTAGGTACTTTAAACGTCCGTGGCTTACGCAGTAAGCGACGGCAAGTGCAACTTCTTCGTTTGCTACAGAATAGAAAATTAGATATTGCTGCTATTCAAGAAACAAAAATTGAATCCGATGAAAACACGAAAGTAGCTTTAACTCCCTTCTTATCTGAGTATAATGTTTGTGTAAGCCATGCGATCGGATTTTCTGCTGGTTGTATGTTATTTGTCAGAAAGCACTTGCAATGGGATGTGCAGCATTTCTTTACGGATATGGAAGGGCGCCTAATATGGTGTGATGTTGATATTGGTGGTATCAGCTTTCGGTTTGTGTGTGTTTATGCCCCGAACAAGCCACGGGAACGAGAACGTTTCTTTTTATCCTTAGAACATCATTTATGTACTGATCGGGCACTGGTTCTTTTTGGAGACTTCAATTGTGTATGTAGCGCGCAAGATCGTACATCACTGCAGCTGAAACGTGATCCAAGTAGTGATGTGTTATATCGCCTCATGTGCGATTACCAGCTTGTTGACATTGGAGAAAATGAAAAGGCAGGATGTCGCTATACGCATTTCCAGGGTTCTTCACACGCAAGGCTTGATCGAATTTACGTTTCGCTTAACACGCTATCTCTCATTTCTGGTTACACTGTGCACCCTGTATTCTTTAGTGATCATTGCCTAGTGTCAGCCTCGTTTGGGAGTCGTCGATACCAGAGTAGGCGTATGCCCTGGGAGTTGTGGAAATTTAATAACCAATTACTTTCGCGGGAGTTCTTCCTAAAGCGTGTTACTGAGCTTTTAACTATTCTGTCACATCGCAAAGACTTGCCTCTCTTTGCTGTCTGGGAATTATTCAAACAAGAAGTTAAAATGATAGCCATCGAAGAGTCAGCGATATTGGCTTTTGAAAGAAAGAACAATTACAAGGCATTGTATAGACTATTGAGTGAATTACACGAGCTTGAATGTTTGCATCCGGGACAATATATTGATGAAATCCACAGCACCAAGGCGCAGTTACAAGCGTTGTACGCAGAAAAATACAAAGGTGCGCTTGTACGTGCGCGAGCGACCCGTTTTCTAGAAGAACAGCCTTGTAGTAGGTCTCTAGGTGATGAGCGCCAGCACGCGCTGTCTAAACAAATTGTAGAGATAGAGTATGATGGAATTATTGTCAGTGAGCCTACTCTAATAACTCAAGCGTTTTTCGCACACTATGAAACACTTTTTCACAATCATGAGCCATTGGTTAAAGGTGCCTCTGCTAACAAGTTTATAACGTTGCTACCACAGTTGAATCAGGATGAGCGTGACTATACAAATGGAAAGTTTGATATCAGTGAAGTAGCTGCATGCATAGATTCGTTAGCGAGAAACAAGACGCCAGGCCCAGATGGCCTTACTGCCGAATTTTATCAGTGTTTTCGCTCAGTGTTGTCGCCGTTGTTACTTCAGGTGTACCGCGAGGCCTTGGACGTTGGGTACCTACCTGCTACAATGTATGAAGGGCACACTGTCCTTATAGCCAAAAGCAATGACGAAACTAAATTGCAAAAGGTCGATGGCTACCGGCCTATTTCCTTATGCAATGTAGATTATAAAGTTTTTGCAAAGATGCTAGCGAACCGTTTACAATACGTGATAAGGTCAGTGGTTGGTGAACACCAAACATGTGGCATCAGAGGTCGATCCATTCAGACAAACATCCATGTTGCGAGATCGGTGCTAGAGTGTGTAGCTGAGGGGAATGGGCAGGTTGCGATGGTACAGGTAGATCTGGCTAAAGCGTTCGACAAGGTGAATCATTCGTTCCTGTTCACTGTACTAGAGCATATAAATATCGGATCCCAGCTCCTGAAGGGTATCAGAACATGTTATGCTAATGGCTCAACGAGGCTCATAGTGAATGGCTCGCTCTCTGATCCGATCAGGCTTTTGTCATCAGTAAGACAAGGATGTCCCTTGTCGCCTCTTCTGTTTTGCCTGTATTTAGAACCACTTTGTCGGAGCATTCTGAAAGAACAAAATTTTCTAGGGTTTAAATCCCCATCAAATGAGATTCGGGTTCTCGCGTATGCAGATGACGTGGCCTTTTTCTGTGCGGATAAACTGAGTGTAAGAACTGCCCTTGCAATTACAGAAGAGTTTTGTGCGGTTTCTGGAGCTAGTGTTAACTATGAAAAAAGCTCAGGTTTTTGGTGTGGGCTATGGGCCACAATGCCGTCACACTATGCCGGCATTCAGTGGAAAAAAGATCTATGCTACTTAGGTGTCCCTCTCTCACAATACAGGAATAGCAACAGTCATTGGTCGGGGGAAGTTAAAAAGCTACAAAGTAAAGTGAGCTCTTGGCAAGGGCGCAATTTGTCGATGTTCAGCCGCGCTAAAGTATGCAACGTGTTTTTAGTTACCCGTCTCATATACGTGCTGCAAGTACTGCACTGCGCACGACTCCGAATTCAGGCATTGCATCGTGTATTTGCAACATTTATTTGGAGCTCCAGTTATGAATCCATGAGGCGTGACAATCTGTTCGTCCCACTTGATCGGGGTGGCCTCGGATTGGTCCATCTCTTTGTCAGGCAAATTGTTTCTAGACTGTTTTTCTTTCGAGAAAGCGACCATCCGTTTTTGCGTGAAATGCTACAGGTCCGATTAGTTCAGCATCTTCCTAATATAGTCGTTTCATCCGATGTCATAGGTATTTCACAGGCTCCTTGGGGCTTCCTCAAGGAAGTTGTAGATTCATTCCTTTTCCTGAAAGTTAGATTTAGCCTAGAGTATATTTTCACCGCGAGCCGAAAAGCGATTTCTGTTGCACTGGTCGACTCGATTTTCCCAGATCCTTTGTATCGGACACCTTATTTAAGTCGGCCTTATCAGGATGTACTTAGAAGGGTTTCAAAAATGTGTGTGCCTCCCGGTGTTAAAACATTTTTCTTTAAACTTCATTCGGAAACTCTCCCTGTCAAAACCTGGTTGAATTCGAAGGGCTGCTTCGTGCCATGGTCCACGAACTGCCGACTCTGTCCACGTGCGGAAACAATTGATCACTGTTTTGTTGATTGTACAGACGCAATATTTTTTTGGGACATTCTCCAGCGGACTCTTAAAAAGGACATTGACATCAATCCGTTCACAATTAGATTTCTACCGTTTAAAACGACTGCCGGTCCACCCTACGATATGTTTGTAGTACTTGGTTTGTACAGCCTATGGAGATCGAGACTTTGTGATCGCCATGCAGAAAATCCGCGTTCCACAAGATCTATCTACCGAGAAACTGTGGCCTATGTCAGAAGTGTGTACGCTGCCCAGGAAGTACCTCCTGACTGGATGCACTTGTTGGACGTCTGTGTGTGTTTGCCAGAGTTTTGAGTGTGTAGGCGTTATCTCCCTGTGACCTCAGTTATCATTTCCATGTAATAAAGAAAAAAAAAAAAACAGGCGTAGCTCAGTGGTAGAACGCTCGACTGCCACGCCGGGAGCCTGGGTTCGAATCCAGGCAGAGGACACAACTTTCGCAATTTTTTTTACAAAAGTAGACGTGGCTACGTACATCACCAACGAACACCATGGGATGTACAGACCCACGCCCTAAGGAGCTTCGCCCCTAAAAAAAAGAATGATAGGTGTAACGCTAAGAGATAAAGAACGAGCGGATTGGATGAGGGAACCGACAGGAGTATATAATATTATTGTAGCAGTTAAAAGGAACTGTGAACCGGGGCTGGACATGTCATGCCGGGGAAAGATAGGAAATGGAGGGTAAGCATACCAAGAGAGGGAAAAGGCAACAGAGGCAGGCAAAAGGTTAGATGGAGCATGAGTTAACTTTGCGTGCATAAAGTAGAGCCAACTCGCTAAGGATACGGTGATCTGGATATTCTATATGGTATGCACATGTAGATTTAGAAGGACGAATTAAGCTTGCTAGTCACAGGCGACAATATGCAGCATTAGTAACTCTAGATTTATTTAAGGCTTACGACAGTGTATAGCATGTCATCTTTCTCAATTTATTGAGAAACTTGAATTTCCCGCGCTATATTATTAACTGGTTGTATGAGTTTTTAAAGGATAGAAAGTTTTATTGCTCCCAGCGTGGATTATCCTCACCGAAATATAATGAGTCCAGAGGAGTCCCTCAAGGTTGTTTTATCTCCTGTTTTATTCAACGATCTGTTAAGCTCAGTACCGTTGCACAATTACATTCAAGTCCATGTATATGCAGGCGACATTACTTTCTTTGCTTCTCCTGGTGATATTCACTCATTACATGCAATCTTACAATCTTATTTATAAAGACTATAGCTATGGTTTACTCGAACGTGCATGACTTTAAATGTTAGCAGAAGTTCTGTTTTTGTTTTTCGTTTGAATGATCCAGTAAGCATTTCCCTTTTGTATCGCCAGGAAATAATTCCCCATGCCGAGTGCGTGAAGTATTTCGGTGTATTTTACGGTCATAAACCGAGCTGGCACGACCATATCGAGCGCATTAAACGTAAGGCAACACGCGCTATTTGTATATGTCGACTTGGCCAGCACCCCTCTGGGTTGCGCAGAGACGCTCTTCTGATGATATACCGTATGTCTGTTCGTCCGATCCTAGAATTTGGTTGTATTTTATACTCTGGTGGTCTGGCATACAAGAGTAATCTTTTGGTTTTTTTAAAGGGCGAGGCTCTTCGGAGTTGTCTCAAGGTACGAAAATTTATTGCAAATCATGTTCTGAACCAAGAAGCCCGAATTCCCACGTTAGCTTGCAGATTCCGTATCGCCACCGTCAAAACATACTTAAAAATGTATGCGTCTTCACAGAGGCGACCCCACTTCGTGTTCTGTACTGAAGCACTAACATTTTTTAATGAGCCTTGGTCTCGCATATACAAACCTCAAGTTTTGTTTCTTCAGAATCAACTAGAGGCTTTAGATGTTAACATTCGCGATATCTTCTCGACGGATAAACCATTAGCCAATACTTAAATTGAATTTGATAATATATTCCCTTCTAATGCCAAACTCTCACCTTCCATTTATTTAATAAACTTATTAGAAGATCATTTATGTCAGTTGGGAATTGATAATATAATTGCTACGATGCGTGAGGAGGAAGCGGGAGTGGCCATTTTTTCAGAGACTTTGTCTTGGTCATATACCTTGCGCCTCCCGGATTATATATCCATATTCGAAGCAGGACTCTTAGCCGTTATTTTAGCCATTCGCAAACTTCCTGTCCAAAATTCGGCAGTTTTTAGAGTGACTGATTCGATTTTGGTATGCACATCACTCTCTTCAGCTTCTCCTTCCGAGTGTTCTGTTCTAAACGCATTAGCATCATTAATTCCTCCAAACTTGCGTGAAGTGCGGTTGGTGTGGGTGCCAGGCCTTCGTGGCATATTGATAAACGAGATGGCTGATGTTCCTGCCTCCGGACGCCTGCCTCCGGACGCTCACTTTGGTGAAACGAATACTCGTGCCATCTCTTCGTTCTGCGATCAGACTTAGTTAATAACTAGTTGTTTAAGGCTTCATTTAAATTTAGCCATGCGACGTAACATCGCTTTGGATTTGCGATATCTGTGAAGCATGTGATGTCTCTTTCTGTGTGTGCTTGTGTTGTGCGTTTATAGTCCGTATATTAAATCTGGTGTGCAAACAGCCTCGTCCTTCTCTGAGTGTCTTGGGGCGATGCTTCGGACACCTTAAAGGTAAAAGAACCTGCACGTTAGGGGAGAAACGCGACGTTACCCCCTCACATGCAGGCACTATCGTTGGCTATGGCACTCGGCTGCACATCCAAGGGTCGCGGTGTCGAATACGGCCCCGGCGACTGCATTTTGATGGAGGCGAAATATTCAGGCCAGGGTACCATGCGATGCCAGGGCACGTTAAGGAAGCTCAGGTGGTCAAAAATTTTCGGAGCCCTCTGGCGTCACTGGCAGCGGTCAGAAACACTGAGATTGAAAAGTGGCTCCACATCGCCACCGGGGTTCAACCTGGGCAGCGGAGGATGCAGATCACATTGCATGTGGCTTCGCCAATTCATCCTCAGCCACCCTGAATATTTGGCCATGGGCACGAAATCTTTCAACCGTCATCAGTGCCAGGTAAGTCACAACCTTTTATCTGACACCAGTCGTTTCGGCCTCGGCTCTTTCAGGCAGAGAAGGCGGTTGGTTAGCACTAGGAAGTAACCGTAAAAAGCTGAAAGGCACCACTGCGACAATGGCATGCTGGATAGAGACAACGCGTCGGGGCCCGACGCACAGTGTAACGCAGTTCACTTGGTAAGGTCCCGAGCTGCGGTGGTTGTCGACAATTCGAACCCTGCAGAACAACAGCCCTGCATGGGTGCTTAAGACACGGAGCCTGAGCACGGCGTCGGGCCAGCCGACTACCACGCCGGCCAGAGAAGTGTAGTTGACGCGTGCAACAATACACACTGCAGCCACTCGTACCACAGACTCCATGGTGTCCAGTGGTGGAAGCTCGCCGACGGAAGGTCGTTGCCAAGAAGTCCTCCAAGCCACAACCCCACCCACCCTTTCAACAACTGCGAATGTCGACACGGGCCAGGCCCGCCCCGCCTGCCACGCCTCCATGCAGGGGACCACAAGGTTGTCCTCCGAGTAAGGGCCGGCATATCACTAGAAGAACAAGCAGTCTTACTGCCTGCTAGCCACAATTCTAAATGCATTTCGAGCACGCTTTCCTCCAGCGGATAGAATGCGTATCCGCAAGAAGCAGAACTTTGCCGTGACTGGCACTCCAGACCCTGACGTGACGGAGCAGATTTGCCTTATTGATACGGTCGTGGTCGGCCGTAGGTCGTAAGAAATCTCCGCGTACGTGCCCTCTCCAGGTAACTCTTGCAAGGAGGTAAAGAAGCTCTACTCTACCTGCCGGGGAAGCGATCACCTACACGCATGATATGAACATTATGCACGACTTACCCTTCGGAGTGAACGGATCGTGCCTCTACAACTTCGACAGCAGCGAGTTCGCACTATGTATACGTTCAGTGCGTGGAATTTTAACGCAGACTTATCGACCCAGTCACCCAGGTGCGCCACTACTGCCTCCCAACCTGGCACCGACACGTCTGTCCATACCCAGGATAACGGCTGTGTTGTGACGACAGTGTCTTTACCCAGGTGAAGACCACGCCTGTTGTCCTCCGTGGTCATTTGCGGCTCTGATGATCATGCCACAATCGACTTGACTTGCCTGGCGCGTCAGAGTAGGCTAGGGCCCCCAAAGCGGGAAGGACGCCAGGGCCAGAATGCACCGGATAAGGCTCCACCAAGGCGAGGCACCGTAGTGCTGACCACAGATCAACAACTTGGCCACATCCCAACAGCACCCAAGATCCCAACAGCACCACGTAGCCCAACGAAATGAAAAAGTATAACAGGAGCACTTCCATACACCACGTAGAAACCACCAGAAATTATGTGGCCAGCACTCCCGGAAAAGCGAAACCATATGGCCAGCACTCCCGCAACGACAGATTATTCATTCACCTGGTAAGGCGGCACCCACAATTTCTGCTTATTTTGCTAACACAGGGCGTCTGTATAGAGACCCACGTCGGCAGCAAAGGCAGGACCCACTGACCGGCACCCACTGACCGCCAAGTCGCCCGCTCAGGAGGCCTATATACACATCCCCACCCAGCACCGCCGCACACAGCGGCCCTCCCTAAACAGTGCTGTAAATACTCCAGTTCTCGAAAAGTCATTGAGAGCCTCACGGAACTTGTCCTTAAGTTGATAAACGTAAGCCAACTGAAAATACAACTGATGAATAAACAAGAACAAGCCCTCAATAGAATGTAGACTGTATAGTCAAAGCAATGACAAAACAGCAATTGCAGTTAATAAGCCATACGATCTGCATGTTGACTCATCTCAAACGAGTAACCATAAAGAATGCACCGCGTGCTCCCTTTTTGCCCTCAGAGGAAGTGGTAGGTCCGCAACCTAGGGTTTTACCTCTGTAAGACCTGAAGAGGGCCAATACTAAGGAGCCACAGAATCCGTGTGAAGCAGGTTACCTCCTATACCTGGAAACGAATCGTGGCATTTCGAGCCACACTCGAGAAAAGGTAGTCTATACCGACTCCTTTTGGGGGACAATCGGCTCGCTACACATATGAGAACCTTTTGCAGAATTACACGACTCTTCACATTAATCTCTTGAAATCACAGTTCTACGACTCCCTTTGCGACTCCCACCTCCAGAGCAGGGAGGCGCATATATGACTACAAGTAAGAAGTCCACGTGACTGCCTTACTATCTCCTTGAATTATACCTCGATGGTCAGGAAGAACTCCTTGCAATGATGACAGCCACTCCCACTCGGATAGCCGCACGACTACAGTAGTAAAGGGTAGGATGGTGTCCGCGACCTGACAAGAGCTTGATCAACTACTTTTTGGCACTCGATGAAACACTCTGAAAAAAATAATATCAACCACCTAACGATAGTCATTTGACCACCCCAGAAAAGTGGTGGTGTGCGCACGACTCTCACTGGGAGAGTCGGCTCTACCGGCTGTTGTTACTCAACCGGGCTTCTCCGAGGTCCAGTGAGGTTGTTGATTGTCTACGTATAGGCTGAAAGAGGAGCATAGTCACGGATGCATGAATGCTCCAAGAAGCATGTGAGGCTACCTACTTGTGCTCTGTCGGATCTAGGTGGTAACAAAGCACGTACTGAGGCTGCACAAAATTTTTCTATGTGACCGACAGAAATTGTCATATATTAGATAAAACACAAGAAAATGCAGTGTAGAATAATGTTAAGCACAAAGGCATACACACAACGCGAAATCTGGTGTTTGCACTATCAACATCTTTCACAAATTTTCGTGTGTGCATGCCTTTCTTGTATGATGAATTCATGCAAATCAGATAACCACTCTGTCATCCAAAACTTATATTTTATATATACAGAGTTTTCTCATACATCTTGACACTTTTTATGTAGCAGCTGTATGGAAATACAATTTTTCTACGAATAAGCACATAAGACAAAAAGATTGGTTATATATAACGCGTATTTTTTGCTAACTCTCTGCTGTAATTAACTAATACCCAGGACTGCAATATAGGGGCAACTCCGAAAACAATCAAAATACAATGGCAGCACACCGGGTGAAACATGAACAGCCAACATTTTAGTGTTGTCCCATGTTACGCCAAATGCAACAGTGAATTAAGCCTGGCCTAAACAGAAGACAACAACCTGTTTTCATAAAATTAAACCAAGGTTAAGCATGGGAAAACACCGTTCGCTGTAGAAGTGACAGCCAGCAAACATGTTAATAGCCATTGCAAGGAACATTTTCAACGTATTTGGTTACCACACATACCCATTAAAATAACTCAACATATGCACTACTTGCGCAAACCACACAAAAATAGACCAAATTCAGTTAAACAAAAAGAAGAAAACTCAGTTCAAGCTTTAGCATCTCGTCATACGATGAATTTACATGTTATCTGATTGGTCTGCAGATACATAGACAACATGCTGACACAAGAATCACTGTACTGGTGTGTGTGAGACACTTCACTGATTTTCCCAGTGCATTATTCCTCTTGTCGAAATCAAACTGGTTGGCAACTACAATTCCAGTGCTTGGAGAGAATGAGAAGGAAGTCTTTGAGCGAGAATCAGGAGTCTGTTAAGCAATCAGTGTGTCAGTGACTTGTCTGCGTAACAAATACAAAAACGAATTTGTAAGCCATCATGCAGGCACACTGAATAAACCATCCAGTGTCTCCATTTTCCAAATGTCACTTCAGAGATCTCTGCTGTTAACTTTGGACCAAAGAGCGCACAGTTTTCGCGTGCGCAGAAAAAAAAAAGGGCTAGCGCCTGTTTTCCCTGCTACTTTTTTCGTCAGCTGTGTTACACAGCATGAGAACAGGATCATTATTCCGTGTCAAATAAACGAGCGTTTGTACAACATTCGCAAATATGCTCGGAAAAATTTCCACGTATTTGCTGAACTGCCGAACAAGTGCAAAACTAGCTCTTCACATTTAGTTTCACTGTTAAAAACTTTTCTTTCGTTTTCTGAGACCTTTTATTTTATTCACTCTGAGGTAATGACAGGGAAACTTGGTTTTATTTGCTAGGACGATTATGCAATTGCGGCGCTAAAATTGTTTCTATTCCAGCCCAAAGAAGTAATCTCACTGTAGAAATAATAAATTCTCCAATTAGGGAAATATTTTCGACGCTTTTGGAATGAGCAATATTGAATAAATTTCAAAGTGTGGTATCTTTCAGGCAATGTTATGTAACGTTATAAACTGAAAGACCGAAAATAGTTTCCGGCCTCACAGAGTAGTAAACATACTACGAGGGAAAATTACTTGGGAGGATGCTGTCTCCGCATGCTGTCTGCAAGAAATAATCATGAATATAACTTTTTTCACAAAAGCCCTCCAGTCAGGCTAAAATAAGTTACCTTGGTGTTCAGGCTAAAAATATGCATGATACATCATGGGGTAGCAATGCCGATCCCCTGAGCATTCACTAAGTTATACAGGCATATTCCTCTTTAGACACAAGAACTAGTTTTTGAGTTTATCCATCTGCACAAGCCACATTGAAGAATCAGTGACGATCGTTCATTCTATTCTCAAACATCATTAAATCCTAGACAATGCACGGCCCTCGCCAGAGCCATGCTAGCATTAGATATTCAAGAAACCTTTCGCCCCGCTGCGGTAGCTTTGTGGCTATGTTACAGCCCAATATTCGTGTGGTGTCCTTGGTGCCGCTTGTTCAACTGGAGCTTAATCGCCTTTCGCTATTTGCTTCCTTCTTCCTTAGTGTTGCGGTATTAACGCAGTTGTAGTTTGTCACATATGCCAGACTCCTTGTCGGCTGCTAAAATAGGAGTTTCACCATACAAAGCTACAACCGAGGCTGGAAGTGTGCGTTCTGTTGTGCTGCATTTCCGTCCGCCTTTAAATGTTCGATACATGGGTAATTGCATTATGTCACGGATTACTCTTTCACGCACTCCATCAGCATGTGGATGATAAGCAGCTAAACAACGTAGTTTATTAGAATGGTTTGCTGCTTAACGATGCTGGCACGTTGTCTGATACCTCAACCTTAAGCTGCGACGATAGCGTCTCGTCATCCAGGTCGTGAAGCCACCATTCTGGTGCACTGATCTATCGCAACGCGCGCGACACGAAACTGCGTCTCGCGAACACTAGGACTCTTTCCATTAGGCAACGTCTACGTGCACCTATTGAAAAAGCTTGTCTGAATGATGCAGCAACATGACCTCGACAGGTCGAGGCCGGTATTTTACTTTATGTACATGACACAGATAACGCGACTTAACGCAATCTCCACACATCTTTTTTTGTTTTTCCAGGTAAAGCAGTTGGAAAGTCTGGTGTAGGTCCCCCAAAAGCCGTCATCACCGCTTGACTAGGGGCTGACAAGGTATAACTGCAGTACTCTGGCATGTTAAGCTTACCATCCTTGGCATGCAGATGTTCATATCCTTGCCATAGCCTTGTAAGGTTCACTGCTCCCCCAATGGGACATCGAATGCCAACAGATTCAATGCGTCAGCATCGGCTAGATGACTTCTTGCATGGTGAAAGACTTCAAAGTCGCATTGTATAAGTCCATTGACCCGGCGGGCCAACTGACCCCAAGGTTCCGACATATTCAAAAGGTGCGTTATTGCTCGATGGTAAGAATCAACACAAGCTTGCTTCAGTCGAATTATGATCGGAAGGAAGTAGCGTACCTCCAATAGTACAGCAAGCATCTACATCTCATTTGTGGAATGATTTTGCTGAGTTGCGACTAGGATTGAAGGTGTAGGAGTAGTACCCTATAACTATAAGCTGGTGAGCTGGGGAATAGCTGGAAACTCTTTGGTACAAAGCCATGCCTGTTCGGTAATTAGAAGCGTCCGTATCCATCTGGAAAGGTAGGCTATCGTCTGCCAAGGCAATAAAAGGGTAAGAGATGTACAGTCTACAAGTTCTTGATAAACTCTCACATTCTTCAGTCCAAATAAAAGGTACCTATTTCCTTGTGAGCACTGTCAAACACTTGGCTATTTTCAAGAAATATTTGATCAAAGCCCTGTAGTGAACAGCGCTTATCAGTAAGACGCGAAGACAGTAGCATCATGTGTTTTGGTGACTTCTTGATTCGATGGAGGGACCCTTCTATGGTACTCTTGGTAGTGCGGTCCAGCACTCTTCCCAGGAAACCACCTTCGACTGAAATAATTCGCATTTCTTTTCATTTATCTTCAGGTCCGGATCAGTTGTAGCTTCTAAGACTCTCTAGGTGTCCAGCGTGCTCCTTTAATGACCATGGGCACACGAGGATGTCGTCAATGTAGACGCCTTAGAAGATTCCCAAGTGTGACTTCAAAACGCTGTCCGTCATATCTCGAACGAGGCTAAGTATTTTCCCAGCCAGACAGCGATCGATTATATTTGTATACATCAAAGGATGTAACAAACACTAAGAACGTTGTTTCTTCTTGCAGTAGCACTTGCCAGAAGCCGTTGCAAACGTCGAGGAAAGAAAAGACTTTGCAGCCTCCAGTTTCACTGACAAATTCAGCAATATGCGGCACCGGAAAAAAGAAGAGGTCAGTTTCCTTGTTTATCTCCTGGTAATCGGTGCACAGACGAAACGTTCCGTCCTCTTTAGGTGCGATGACGCCGGCATCGAACACGTTCTGCAGCTCCCCCTTCAGAGAAAGCTCCTTCTTTCATAGCATGTTGTAGGCCTTCCTCTTCACAATGTCGTATACGGGATATCAAATGGCACTTGAAACATTTAGGTCGCTTTGGGCTATCGGCCTACACAGAGTAGCTTTGGATACATAAGAATGTCGTCCTCTGCTGCATTACGTTTTCGCAGTTGTTCATTAAAGTCTGTGAACGTAGGCTTCTGGCGGTCTTCTTTTGTGGTAACTCGCCCATCCCATTACAGGTTCAAGCCCAGTTCTTGAATAACCGGAAGGGACAGAACTTCGTATTCGACCTCGCAATGAACCCATGCTTTTATGTTGCTGTTGCCTTGAACTGTTATAAGGATGTCGACCGATTCATTGTGGAGTTTCTTGGTTCCATAATATCCGTAAACGATGATAGGATTACCTTTGCTGGCGTTCATCTGAGGAAAGGTGTGCGGGTTGACGACCATGATAGACAAGTTGTCATCAACTAGACATTTGATATCTCTCCCATTGACTTGAGTAGGCACGTATACTAATTTAGCTAGGTCAGTGCGAAAAACTGTTTGACATAATTGTGCTATGGAACCTGTGGGAGTACCTCTGAAAACTTCCCTTTTGGTCTTCTTTGAAGTGACATGAACAGACGAGCAGAGTTGGGTAATTCGCATTGAATTCAAGTGGTCTCAAAAATGCTAGTGGTGTTCACCTCTGTCGCTGCAGGCTGTTGTTGTTCAAATAGTAACTCCTTCATGATCATCAGCAGCTCATCTGGAGTTTGTGGTATCTGAAGCCGAACATGGTGCTGCACACATTGCGGAAGCCCAAGTGTAATGAGGTACACGACTGACGAGTCTGACAGTGCAGAATCCGCTACATGCAGAAGCCTCCATTTCTCGAAAAAGCAGTTGATAACCGGGCCATAACGGTAATTTATCGCTACTGCAATGTCCAAAATTTGGAGCTTGTTGTCAGAAACCGTAGCCACAAAGTTTTACCTCCACTCCTACCAACGATGTCCTGCTTTTTCGCTTAAACGTATGTAAGGCCAAATGTTCGTAACGCATTCGCAGATACAACCTCATGTGCATAACTTTATCGCCATCATGTCGCTGAAAATTTCGTTCCCAAGCGTATTCGTAAAAAGGCAAGCGAGACCTGAGAACTTGTTGGCGATGTCCCATTATATACCTCTGGCTTATTTGATGTCATTGGCGGTGTCAGAGATTGGTGAATGCCTGTCTGCGTTATAAACGTCAACATATGCTGTTGCCACTTGTCGTTTTCTTCTTCACGTCTGTAAGCTCTTTCAATACATTTTTGAAGTGGATATCACTTCTGCCTTCTTTATTAAAATCTGCCGCCACGCTTGGTAAGCTTGTCTCCGATGATGCATGTTCACTCTTCGACTCAGCAATGTGCGCAGTACCTGTTTCAAGTTCGTGGCAACCAATTTTGAGTACAAGGTCACTGGTAACTCACAAAAGGCACTACTTTGCGAAACAGCCAAGGCTCACAAAACAGGTGCACCTTCCTTGAGACACAGCATGCAACGCTCACTGCCTTGGCACCATCCACCAGCGACATCTGCACAGGTTTCCAGCGACATCTGCACAGATTGTCCTTGGAAATTCAGAACTGTTCTCTCGTGTAGCACGGGATATGTAGCGTTACCGACGGATAAGAAACCAGGAGAATCACCATTACTGTTCATTCTGCCTCCTCTTCCTCCAGCTCAAATATCTGCTGGCTCGAGCCTTCCTTGTCGTCGTGTACCTTACAGCCTCGATGCCACCTTTGCCATGAAACTGCTTGATAAAGGAAATCGCTCGACTGGTTCGCGGGAGACATGGCGCATTCGCGCTCACTTTGAAACGGACACCACGCAAATCACTGAACTTTTGATGATCAGTCTCGCCAACCACCTCTTGTATCAACATCTCGCGCAAAAAACAAGTACTTCACTATAGTCGTCCAATCAGGCACGCAGTTAAACCTGCACTGCTGTCTGCCCGTGCGATCACCTACCCGCCTCCTACAGGCCGGCCTTTACAGTACAGGACAGGTAAACGTAGAGGCCCAGACCCGTAATCAACTCCAGCGAGTCTCACGAAACAGCGCTAGGCGAAGCTTACAACCAACTTTGAGGTGCGAGTGAAGCGTCATTGGCCCCAAAAAAGAGTCGTGGTCCCTCTTCCGTAAAACTCTCATCTTACGTGCCATTGAGCCCATCACCAGGTAACATGAATTCATGATGTTACTAAGGTTCACGAAGGGCACTGGCTTATTACTGTACCTGACCCTCTCGAAATTGCGAAGACGTCCTCTGCGTCAACGCCGCACTCCCTCCACTCTACACGATGGCAACAGGTGCTCCCTTCTTGCCTCCATTGAAAGAGCGCGCACGCACGTGGCAGGGGGGATGGGGAGATGCATTAGCCCCATCATTAGTGCATGCGATCGTGGACTCCACCGTAACAGAAATATGCATAGACTCCCAAAAAAGGCCTAGCGCCAAAGACTATAGTTCACATCTTAAAGAACATCCGTTTGTTTCCCTGTCCACTGACCATTATTTCCCTTTGCGGCATGAGCGCGTATGTACGCAGGTTCAAGGTCTTTCCCTACAGACACAAGAGGACCACTCACCCAACCCAACGGAAAAAGCTAGGTGGGGATCTACACCTACCAACAAACCACAACATACTAGAGGAAGGGTAGACGGGAAGTAGCTCCCCCTCCCTTTCACTCACTACATATCAGATTTCAATATGGTCCCAGATCGAGAACAAGGCGTTTCTTTCCCCCAAATAGCACATTTATTTTACCCCGCCCTCCACAGTCCGCCGTGCACCACATGCCAAGTACCAAGGGGAGACCTCTTCCATTGACGATGGAGCTGCCCCAAGGCGATGGCGGTAGAGGCTTTGCGCACCCTTGCCCTTTTACTGCGGCAGTTGCCCTTTGGGCCACTTGCTCGGCTTGTCACCTTTGGGATAGACCGGGCCTGCTTGCATATTCACCCATCCATCAAGTCTGGGGTCCAAAAATTGGCCGCGTATCTCCGTGCTTCGCTGCAAATGTCGTCGAAAGACGATAGCCTTCTACCGGCCGTACTACATGAGTCCCGGTTCGCGTGTTTCTATTTCCCCGAGGAGTTGCGCAAGCGAGAGAGAAAACGAAAAGACGCGAGGAGAGAAAGGGACCGGCCGGAGTGGCGGGCGGCCGTTCCCCTGCCTTGCGCTAACTGCACGAGCGTGAGGTAAGGGCGCCATCTGGCCATGGTTTCGGGAAACGCAAGAAGCTTGCCTAGTACAGGAAACGTCCGCTTTTGCGAATCCTAACAAGCACTAGGGTCTTTAGAATTGCGCATCTATGTACTTTCTACTAAAGGAACACATCGTCTAATACTTCCGTATTGATGTTGCGCCTCAGATATGCGTAATATTTGCTTTTTGGCCGACTCTGTTCAGAAGTATGAAGGTAGCCACCAGTTCAAGCCGGGTGGTCTTTGAGGAAGGGGTTCACCTTTCGCAGCAGGACACACACACACACACACACACACACACACAGACCAAAATTTCTGCGTCGAAGTACCCCAAGAAAGACTATCGTCTTTAATAATCTCCAGTGAGCGCGATGTCATTGTAAGTCAAGAGTCCGGTGCGGTGAATGATGACGCGTTGACTCGAATTACCAGGGCCAAGCCACCACAAGAGATCACACGAATGCGAGTAGCGTCTCTCCTGCGTTGCAGTCGTATGAGCTTGCAGGCAGCCATCGAAAAAAATTGGCCGCGTATCTCCTCGCTTCGTTGCAAAAGTCGTCGAAAGACGATAGTCTTCTACCGGCCACACTACATGAGTCCCGGTTCATCTGCGGTTCGGCACGAGCTTCGGGCGTCTGTTCAGACGCCGGGTACGCTCGCTTAGCCTCTCGGTCAGTTACAATTCGCGCATCGCGCACCTCGTCTGTTTCCTGTTGCCTCCGCGCGCGCTTCGATTGACGATCTTTCGCTAGCCGCTGGGCTCGTTGCTCTGACGTTTCCTGAGCACGCTTGAGACGGCAGGCATCGGCACGCCGGCGCTTGTCCGCTGCAATCTGCTCGTCGGTCTTTTCCCTGCGTTGTCTGGGCATGTCTTGTAGAGTGTGTTCTATATCATTGAACGGCCATTTATGTTTTGCCTTGCCTCAGACAGCGCCCCGTCTATGTTGAATCGGACGCCTGTGGCTAGCATTGACGAAATGGAGGCAGCGCTGCGTGAGATATTGCGACGAAGCGCGGGTTCTCCCCGACTCAATACGGATTTACGCAGCGGATGTTCACTGGCTTCACCTGCAATGCCAACCGCAGGCGAGAAGGAGGATGCTGCGGGCAGATCACCAACCATGCCTCGACCAGCTGCCCTCAATCGCCCCGTCGTCGTGACGCAGCCGCGGGACCCTGGTACATTTTCCGGCTCAGACGGCAAAGACGTTGAAGATTGGCTTCAACTCTACGAACGGGTGAGCTCAAGCAACTATTGGGACCCGACCCTCATGTTGGTTAACATAATATTTTACCTAACGGGAACGACACAAGTATGGTTTTTGAACCACGAGCAGGAAAAGTACCAGCTGGGACGTATGCAAACAGAAGCTCATTGAATTATTCGGCAAGCCCATCGGACGCCGTCGTGCTGCCCAGAAAGAACTTGCATGCCGAGCTCAAACTTGCACAGAGTCCTATGTGACATACATTCAAGATGTGCTCGCACTCTGTCGCAAAGTCGACGATAATATGCCAGAAGCGGAAAAGGTTGCGCATATCCTCAAAGGTATCGCAGATGACGCATTTCCACTTCTGGTTTTTAAGAGGTCATCCACGGTGCAAGACGTCATCAATGAATGCCGACGCATTGAAGAAGCAAAAAGCCGCCGCATTACTCCGAACTTTACCCGTCTTCCCAACACGGCTCCGACATCAACCTGCGAGGACCTTCGTTCGCCACCGGTTCCCGCAGCATCCGACGACCTTGTGCGCATTGTGCGCCGCGAGATTGAAGCGGCCTCTCCTGTTCCCCTCCAAGTAGGTTCCTCCGATGACACGCGCGCAACTGTTTCGCTCCTTCCGAACGTTGTGCTTCAGGAACTGGCAAAAGCAGGACTCCAGACGCTTTGTCCAGTTAGCAGGCCCGACTACCGTCCACCCCGAGCGCCTGAGCTGTCCCGAGGCCCGTACGTTCGTCCTCGTTTTCAAAACACCGCAGAATGGCGCACTTCTGATGATAGGCCCATCTGCTTCTCTTGTCGCCGCGTGGGTCACATTTCCCGTCATTGTGGAAATGTTGGCAACTGGCAGCCCTGGTCAAGTTATCGATATACCCGAGGTACAGCTGGTAGTCCCCGCGCCCCGTTCCACAATGAAGAAGACAACGCTCTGCAGTCATGGTCAGCTCGACCAAACCGCTCTCCTTTGCCATCCTCGCACCGGCCCCGCTCACCAATGTGCCGTCGCTCTCCTTCTCCTTCCTGCTCACACCGCTCTTCGGAAAACTGACGGGCGCAGCTCCGAGACGTGAGCCTGCCACGACAACCCGACCCGAAATTCCTCTGCTCACACTACCTGGACATCACAACCTTATCAACGTCGACGTAGATGGTGCACCTGTCATCACACTCATTGACACTGGCGAACACATATCACTCATGAACTCAAACCTCCGTGCTCGACTGAGGAAAGTTGTCACCCCTGCTCCGATTGC
The DNA here is from genome assembly GCA_013339685.2 of Hyalomma asiaticum. Taxonomy (NCBI): domain Eukaryota; kingdom Metazoa; phylum Arthropoda; class Arachnida; order Ixodida; family Ixodidae; genus Hyalomma; species Hyalomma asiaticum. The sequence goes on from CM023486.1 coordinate 30,101,161, forward strand.
TCTAGTCCGAGTAGCCGATGGCGCGACACCAGCTGTTACTGGGATGTGCACCGCCCGTGTCGCTCTTGCTGGACACCATATTTCTGTTTTGTTTTACGTCCTAGACCGGTGCTCACATGACATCATCTTGGGGCTCGATTTTTTATCAGCACATTCGGCGCTTATTCACTGTTCCGCAGGTGTTATCCAGCTCGCCTTACCGCATGCCGCTGAGCCTTCGGATCCAGCACCCTGTCGGCTCCGTTCCACGGATTACGTTCGCCTCCCGCATCTAGCCGTGACGTACATCGATGTGTTTTCTGATCCGCCTGTTCACGACGGAGAGTACATCGTTTCACCTAACGCTACTGTGCTCTGCTCGCGCAGTGTGATGTTCGCACTCTCTCTAATCAACATAAAAGACAATGCGGCATGTCTCCCTATTGTAAATTTCGGACTATTCCCCCAAGTACTACCCCCAGCTATATCTCTTGCAACACTAGCTCCAGCTTGCGATCACGATATTTCTGTGTTAACTGATCCTGCAGTGTCTCCCGCCGCCACTAATTCGAACAGATAGCATGGCGGAAATGATCGCCACTGACTTTCCGGCCCATCACGTCGACGCGCTTCGTTCGTTGCTCATGTCTTACCAGGACATTTTTGATCTTAATGGTCGACCACTGGCTCAAGCAGCTGTTGTCATATATCTTAACGCACCGGCGATGCTCAGCCCCATCCACCGACGGCCCCTATCGCGTCTCCTCTGCTGAATGGCAAGTCATACAGGAGGTAGTTAACAAGATGCTTGCACGTGACATCATCGAACATTCTTCAAGTCCTTGGGCTTCTCCTGTCGTGCTTGTCAAAAAAGGACAACAGCTGGCGATTCTGTGTTCACTACAGAAATCTTAACCGCGTAACCAAGAAGGACGTGTACCCTTTGCCTCGGATAGATGACGCTCTTGACTGTCTCAGTGGTGCCAAATATTTTTCTTCAATCGACCTTCGTTCCGGGTACTGGCAGATTGCAGTTGACGAAATGGATCCTGAAAAGACTGCGTTCATCACGCCTGATGGGCTCTATTAGTTTAAAGTCAGCCATTTGGTCTATGCAATGCTCCCGCTAAATTCGAACGAATGATGGACGCGCTCCTTCACGGCTTAAAATGGTCAATCTGCTTATGCTACCTCGATGACGTGATCGTCTTTTCACCGATGTTTGCCACACACCTCGAGCGTCTCTCAACAGTTGTTTCAGTGTTCCGGAAGGCAGTGCTTCAGCTCAATTCCAAGAAATGTCACTTCGGCCGCCGCCAGCCTACTATGCTCGGACACCTTGTCGATTCGTCGGGTGTTCGTCCCGATCCGGAAAAAGTTCGCGCGGTCATGGACTTCCCTGTGCCTACCTGTGCGAACGATGTTCGGAGCTTCGTGGGCCTCTGCTCTTACTTCCGCAGATTCGTGCGCAATTTCCCTCACATAGCGCGCCCTCTCACGCAGCTTCTCAAGAAAGACGTCACCTTTGCCTGGGGTCCTGAACAATCTAGTGCATTCGCTGAGCTGATGATATGTCACTTTGCCAACAGTTCTTGGCCACTATGACATCTCCGCTCCAACAGAGGTACGCACCGGCGCAAGCGGCCACGGCATCGGTGCAGTTTTGGCACAACGACCACATGGATGCGACCGTGTCATTGCATACGCTAGCCGCCTTCTGTCACCGGCTGAGCGCAATTACTCCATCACAGAACGCGAATGCCTCGCCCTCATTTGGGCAGTGAGTAAATTTCGCCCTTACCTTTATTGACGGGCTTTACGGTAATCACCGATCATCGCACCTTATGCTGGCTTTCGTCCTTAAAAGATCCAGCTGGACGGCTTGGTCGGTGGGCTGTGCGGCTGCAGGAATACTCGTACACAGTGGTGTATAAGACAGGTCGACTTCATGGAGATGCTGATTGCTTGTCACGCCATCTGGTAGACACCCCAGACATCCCTGAGACCGGCGAGTCAACTTGTGTGCTAGCGCTTACCACGTTTAGCAACATCGCCAACGAGCAACGCCGTGACCCTTACCTCAAAGACGTCATTTCCAAACTCACAGGCCCGACCACTGCAACCGCTTTCCGTTTGTTTGCACTACAAGATGGCATCTTTTACCGTTATAATGCACCCTGACGGCCCTGAACTGCTACTGGTCATCCCTAGACAAATGCGTCAGGCTGTCCTCGCTCATATGCACGATGTTCCTACCGTGGGTCATCTGGGCGTTGCGCGGACTTATGACCGTGTTCGCCGTCGTTTCTTCTGGCCCGGTATTTACCGTTCCGTTTGCCGTTACGTCGCCTCGTGTAGATCTTGTCAGCTCCGCAAAAAACCAACCGCCCTTCCAGCTGGCCGCCTTCAGTCTATTGACATACCATCGCAACCATTCGTCAGGATTGGAGTTGATCTCCTTGGCCCGTTCCCTTTATCGCTCAGTGGCAACAAATGGATAGCGGTTGCTACGGATTATACCACCCGGTACGCAATCACACGGGCTCTCCCTACCAGTTGCGCAACTGACGTCGCAGACTTCCTCCTTGAAGATGTGATACTTCAGCACGGCGCACCTCGACAACTGCTTACCGACCGCGCCCGCTCCTTTCTGTCACAGGTAGTGCAGGACATCTTGCACTCCTGCGCTACGAAACACAAGTTCACAATGGCGTACCATCCTCAGACAAATGGACTCACAGAGCGGCTCAATAGAACTTTAACAGAAATGCTCGCCATGTATGTTTCTCCGGACCACCGTGACTGGGATGCTGCTCTGCCATTCGTCACATTCGCCTACAATACGTCCCGCCATGATTCTGCTGGTTTCTCTCCATTTTTTCTTTTGTACGGCCGAGACCCCATCGTCCCTTTTGACACGCTCTTCCCAACCGTTCCAGACGAGATGTCAGAATACGCCCGTGATGCCATCTATAAAGCTGCAGAGGCACATGAGATTGCTCGTCGTCGTCTTGAGACTTCGCAGGAAAAGCAACGACGCGCATACGACGCTCGCCAGCGCGATGCCCACTTCAGCCCTGGTGACATGGTCCTACTTTGGAAACCATCACGGCGAGTTGGCCTTTGTGAGAAGCTGATGTCGCTGTATTGAGGCCTCTACCGTGTCCTACGAAAAGTGACTGTTGTGACCTGCGAGATCCAAACTCTTGACGACACCTCAGCGCGACCTACTTGTGATATCGTGCACGTCGTGCGCCTGAAGCGCTTTCACCCGAAGCTGCCAGGCACCGAGACGGCGCCTTCGCCGCCGGGGGTCATGCGACGAAGCGCTGCGATAGAAGGCGATGGAGACAGCACCGAGGAAGACGACGTTCGCTGATGTTCGCGCGGACGGGGCTCCATCTTTTATGCCTGCCTTCTGCCCATTGTACAAATCGTGTAAATATATATTAACCAGAGTGTTTCTTCCTCGTAACAATATGGACGCCATCTGGCCATGATATCGGGAAACGCAAGAAGCTTGCGTAGTACGCAGAGCTACTTCTAGGTGGCAGCGCCTGGTCATTTTCCCGAAACGTAGGAAACGTCCGGTTTTTCGTGCATAGCGTCGCATTTTTCGCGCATCCTAACAAGCACTAGGGTCTTTAGAATCACGCATCTATGTATTTTCTAATCAAGGAACACACCATCTAATACTTACGTATTCATGTTGTGCCTCAGATATGCGTAATATTTGCTTTTGGTTCACTGTGTTCACAAGTATGAATGCAGAAACCAGATCAAGATGGGTGGTCGTTGAGGAAGGGGTTAAACTTTCGCCATTTCGCCAGAAAAGCAGGAAAGATACACACATAGACAGACAGACCAAAATTTCTGCGTTGAAGTATCCCAAAAAAGGCTATCGTCTTTAATATTTTGGAGGCGATGGACGCTGAGGCGATGCCTCCAAAGCATTAGCCTCACTATGCTGAAAAGAAATTCTCTAGATAGTTTTAGGGGGAAAGCACCATAGGGCCGAGGCTTCTCCGTTCGTGCACGTTGTCCGTGCTCACGGCGCAGCTTCGTCAGGTGTCTTGAGAGAGAGAGAGAGAGAACGGCGCGAGTTGGCTATAGAAATGATTTTTAAAAAAGCTCTATGGAAAAGCTGTACCAGCTCGCAAGGAACGAGAACGCGCCCTCGCCCGCGAGAGACCACACAGACGATGCAGTCAACATCTGCAAGCGAGCGTTATGACTGAAAAAAAAATTACTCCATCTCCCGCTAAATGGGGACATGTGGACATGTGGCGATGCGAAGCAGCACAGGGGTGCACACCGCTTTTGCAACGGTTTGATGTTAGGAGACGCTGCCTGCATCAGCGTTGTCTCTCGCGGGCCAGGGAGCGTTCTCGTTCCTTGAGAGCTGGTAAAGCGTTCATGGAAGAAAGCGTTTCCATAGTCAACGTGCACCCTTCGAAGAGGAGAGGAGGAATGCCGAGAGGAGAGTAGATGAGACAAGGAGAAGAGGATGCGCATGCGCAGTGCGGTTGTGGACACCACAAGGCGGAGGAAGGGAGCATGCAGGGAAGGACAAAACCCCCACCATAAGCTGCTTCGCATCTAAAAACGGACTGCCCGCGCTGCATAACCGTTCACTGGCCATCCCGTGCATATAGGCACTGAACATTGACCTGCAATTCAGGGCTGGTGGGCGATTTCTCTCTTAAGTAGTTGAACAATACAGCTTCGCACCACGCGCGTTCACTAAATGTAATCCGGAACTCGGCACGATCTACGACGTGTGAGCGTAGGAACCTCAGAAAGATCAGTTGCATGACCAGCAGCATGAAATATACATACGCGTTGTCACTCATTTACATGCGCGAGTGGGCAACGCTACGGGTGATTTACGGTAACGCTGAAAATTCCCCAGTCCTTCGCCCATTCGTCATGATTGACTTCGTCGAGATGCGTGAATTTGTTTCGCGCGAAGTTTAGGCACATTAGTTGCAGGCGCACCGCAGGAACCAATGGCGCGGAAAAATCCGGACGACACCGTTATAATGCTTACAAGGTCCTCGTCTATTAATGGGCAAGAAAGGTAGCTAACTTTTCGTCACCGCCATCATGTGTGTGGACGATGCTGCCGATACAAAAAACGAAGAAGCTTTGCCGGTCATCACAGCCATCGGTAAAACTCATTATGGAGAGGACACCGCATGCATTAAGAATATTGTTGAATGACCACCTAAAGGAGGCAAAATCTATTGTATCGCAATTTGACGGCACAAGTCTTCATTGTATTTTCAGTTGAAATAGCAATATCTGACCGCGTGGACGTTGGCAGAGAAAAGAATAATGACATCGTCGCGTTAAACGTGTTCCGTCGCGTTCTGTTGGTTCGTCTTGAGGCTGTCCTCTACTTGATAACAGTTATTCGGGCATTAGTATACAATGGGTAACGAGCTATGACACGGTCCAATTATTTATATGTGACAATGTTTTCACTGGCACTAATGGCCTGTAATCTGTCTGTATGCACCAACTGATGCGCTTGAATACGTAAACAATTTCTGCGATATAATTGAGCAGTTTAACACTTGCTGGGGGCACTCAGGAGCTGATAGCTCCATTGCAGTCCAGCTGGCTGTGTCAAAAGTGCGCAGCGTGGCTTCAGCAGTTAGTGCAATACGCGTTTACAAGAGGTGAGAGGTAAAAATATTTTAAACATATGCTGCGGCTTAGCTCAGCTAGGGCGAAAGCTTGCGTTGCGTTGCTAAGGCGGGTTGTTGTCATACAAACAACCATATATTTTGCATTATTTGCATAGGTTATGCACAGTTGGGTTTTACGGCAGCAAAAACCCTGATATGGCCTGGCGAAGTAGTTTGCCACCGTTTCAATCTCGTCCGCAGGGTACGTCGTGCCCATCGACTGTCTCTATAACACCAGGTTTATTTCTCCAGGACTGTTACATCGGCAAGATGGTGCGACGCAGCTTGCCGCTTTCGCCGCGGCGAATGCGCACAAAACTGCGAACGCGCACAGATTGAACAACGTCCTGTCATTACAGCCATTGCGCGACAATACCGCAAGGGCTGAGCAGAAGCAACTGAAGTTGTAACGCGCAAATCAACATGGCGTAGAGAGCTTAGAGACCACTTAAACTCGTGGATTCGGCTAGCGAGGTAGCAGCAGTAAGCTGGTGCTACCGTCGGGGCAGCACTGGCGACGGAGCACTGCCAGTCAAGTGCACGCACACACGCGCACACGCAGACACGAGCGTATACACACGGTAGCGCAGCGTCATTAGTCGGGCGGCATCTGTTCGTCGGTTTAAGGTGAAGCACGCATGCACAAACACACACACACACACGCGCGCATATGCGCTGCTGTGGAGCGCCCCCAGTCACGAGGTACCTATTCGTCGCTTCAAGTCATTGCATAGATACACATCGAACCTCGCTCGATTAGGCCAATATTTAATTGTCAGCAACCTCATCATGAGTCTGTCTACGTCACTGCAGGGCAAAGGCCTCTGCCATACATCTCCAACTGTGGCGGTTGTGTGCTGAGGCCAAATTATTCCTGTAAAGTTCTTGATATCATCTGCCCACCTGTCTGCCGCCCCCTGACAAGCTTGCCTTCACTAGGGATCCACTCCGTTACCCTTAATGAACAACGGTTGTTTCTTCGTATTGCAAGGCCCGCCAACGTCCATTTCTACTTCGTAATTTACATTTATATGTGCCTAACACACCTTTGTTTCCTAAGCCGGTTTACTCTCTTCTTGGCCGGCAATGTTACACGTACCATATTCCGTTCCATTGCTCGCAGTGTCATGCTCGATTTAAGCTGAACCCTTTCAGTTAGCACCAAACTACCTGCCCCGTAGGTGAGTACCGGTAAGGTGCAGCTGTTATAAACTTTCCCCTTCAGGGAAAATAGTAATCTATCATTTATTATCTGACAACACTCGCCGAAAGCACTCCACACCATTCTTGTCCTCCTAATTACATCAGCCTCACGGTTCGAACCAGGGACCTGGGCCCATGTATACTGACTCACCAATTCCGATGCATCGCAACCTCTCTGAAACCGATGCGCCCGCCCAAGGCCATTAAAGATTGCTTTAGCTTTCCGAACCTTAATTTTCAGCCGAAACATTCTACTTAGCTTGTCTGCGTCAGTAATTTTGCTTTGCAATTCGTTTTCCCAGTTACTTGGCAAGGCAATGTTATTAGGGAATCTGAGGTTACTGAGGTAGTCACTATGAAGCTTTACACCCACCTGTTCCTGATTCAATGTTCTGAATACTTCTTATAAACATGCTGTGAAGAATAGTGAAGACGTTCTCTTAAATAAAAACAGTGTGAAGGGCGACCTTTTCGTCGAGGTGCGTGTGGTATATCTGGTGCCGAGTTCTTTCGCTTATTTACGCCACAGACCTCCAGATAATTGAAGCAAGCCCAAGCTGATAAAGTAGATGACGACCGAGTAAGTGCAAAGGGAGCAGGGGCAGGGGAAGAGAATAAAGAAGTGAGACGTGGCGACATGACGCTTGATCTGTGTACATTTTACGTGCGGTCGTGTTACACTCATGCTCAGTGAAGGCGCGGGCACGCATGAGCGTGGGATACGAGGGTGGACATAAATGGCGTATAAATTTTGAGAGACTGACGAGAAAAGAGAGCCATGTATCAGTTAAACCACTGCAAATTGAACTACCCTTTCTTCTTGTCTTCTGTCCTCAAGAAATACGGCCTTAATGGCTTCGACCCATACCCGCGTAATTAACGGGACGGTACAATGAGCTTATGTGAATTAAGGTAAAACTATCGTCGATCAATTTCTGGTTTTGGGACTTTTCTAGTACCTGACTGACCCTGTCATCTTCCCGTGCGTATTAGTACATAAAGACATCCTAGATGTGCACTCCGCATCTCATTCAGCTATGTCACACGTCTGGGCATTTCAGATAACAGACTACCTGTTTAATGTGGGGAAAATTAAACATTGTTCATCTCGTATGCGCTGTGCATTCGGCAGACAAACCAATGACTGGAGACACCGAAGCATTCAACGTAACGCTGGGTATCGTACGCAGCAATCAGTCAGACTGCATTAAGATACTTTGAACAAGCTTACCTTTAGAGTAAAAATGTAGAGCACTGCACTTACCGTAGTGGAAATGAAGACCTGTCCTGAATAAAATAAAACAATGCTTACATAAGTCGTAAACACATGTCGAATATCAACAGTGCTTCCAACAATTATATTGAAATGACATGCAGGTTGTGTAAACTCAAACACAGCAGGTGAGTTCAGCTATCATCAGCCTTGTGTACGAATACTACAATCATGCATGCACACAAGCCGACGAGGCTCGCAGAATATGACGTTATCGACGGTATATGGCACTGCTGGCTGCTGTGATTGTGCTGTGAGGGTTGCTTTCGCGACCAAGCTGGCACAATGAAGAAACTGTTTATCACCGATTCATCATGTGTGTTACTCCCGGCTGACACCAACAGATAATATGGTACTGCATGGCTGCACAATGCTGCAGCCCTCTTTGCAAACTAAAATACAGCTATCAAAGAAACACCTGCATGAATTAGCTGACCAATATTTCAAGGTTGTGCTTCCGACGCTGTTAAAGGCCGTAGCTTCAAAGCAGGCAATTCTTTGGCCATCGCAATAAGTTACGTGTGTAAACTTCTATGAAATCGCCCAAACTTGGCAAGACGCTGTCGCATTTTACAAGTATTTTCCTGTCGGTCATCACAAAGAAACATTTTACACTGTTTATTTATTTATTTATTTATTTATTTTGTTTATTTGTTCAATACTGCCAGCAACCCTTTGGTCGCCAAGGCAGGAGTGGTTACAGTAAAGTGAACGTTACATTTGTTACAAGGTAATGTCATGTTAGAAGTACAAAATACAAGGAAAAATACATGAACATCAAGAAGACAATCAATGAGAAGTAGATTCTGAGTAACTGGTTGCAAAAAACAGTACAATAAACATTGAACAACTAGTAAATCACTTTCCAGTTATAAAGCAAACCCACTGATCACAAGTAGGGAACAATAGCCGACAAAAAAGAATCAGACGTTGGCATGTTTACCACCTCATTTGGTAGCCCGTTCCACTCGACTATCGTCTTAGGAAAAAAGGGACCCTTGTACGCATTTGTTTTACATTGAGGTACCAAAATGGTCTTGTTGTGCTTCGTTCGAGTAGGTCGTGACCTATTAAATTCCAATTATGCCTGGAAGTCTAGTTTATTGCGGTTATTAACGATGTTGAACATCATCTTGAGACGGTGCAACTTCCGCCGTGATTCGAGAGGGCAAAGACCAGATTGCATGTAAAGTCCTGATACGGACACGTTCCTACCATATTTATTGTAAATAAAACGAAGCGCCTTTCTCTGAATACGCTCTATACGATTAATCTCCGTTTTAGTGTAAGGATCCCAAACCACATCTGCGTACTCAAGTAATGGACGTATGAGGGACGTGTATGCAACTAATTTTGTATTACTGTTTAGAGTGTTTCAATCGATGCCTGAGCAACCAGAGCCGTTTTGAAGCTGTAGCGACAATATTTTTAATGTGTGTGTTCCAGTGTAACGTAGAATCAATAGTTAAACCCAAGTACTTATACTGATCAACACGGGTATTGAATACCAAACTAAATACTAATGTGACCACTAAAACAATTTTTCGCATGCTATCTTTGGCGCGTCTTTTACGTTCCGCTTTAACGAATAAAGACGACTGATATTGTATGCTTGAGGATAAATAAAAACAAAAAATACGTCTATAAAGGTGCGAAAATATGGAGTCAACCACCTTTGTGTTCTTTCGTTTCATCAGAGCATTTCATTGCAAGGTTCAACATGGCGAAAATCTGTGCAGGCTAAGCCGCTAGGTTTGCGGCAGATGCATGGCCACAATTTTCATATCTAGAGGTACAGATCATTATTCTGCGATGTTAGGAGACGATTCAAGCGCATGGCATGAGCGAGCTTCAAGTCGCCGGTAGTACTTATTTGAAGGCCCACAAGATATCGTATCTACTTCCAAATGCTACCCTCATTGCGGCAACATTCCACACGTCGCGTTTGAAGTGGAATTTAATAATGAATATGAAAGTGCATTCTTAGATTACTTAATTTGGTTTGTAAGCCTTCGTGCACTCTTGTGAACTCCTAGAAATAGTATTCACGTTACGTTCCGGGTCTTCACCCATAGCAGCGTAGTAGCATTAGCATGGTGAGATATGAATACGAATCTTAGGTATTTTGGATGGCCGGTAGCATGGAGATAGAACAGGCAGTCCTGAGCCAAAAGTGCACCAGACAGAATGCTTCTCGTTCTTTTTTCTTTTTTTTTCTTCACGACACATTGTGGCGATCACTTCCTCCACGTAGTGCCGAGCAAATCTTCGTCGATGGTTAATGCAATATGACTGAGGGCTGCTACATAATCCGAGGTTGGACGAACGACGGCCCGAGGAGCTGCCGAGCCACGCCGTGCAAGGATGGTAGCATGTCTTATTCTATAAGAAGCACTATTTCTTCCGATGTGTACAAAATCGTAGTTTCTATAAAAAAGCAATGGAATATGTCGCTGCAAGCGCGCCAATCTCATCTGAAGGTCACAGCACAGTGTGTCACAAGCACCAGTAACTTTGCAGGGTGTCTGGCAACTATAACTTCTCAAATCTCACTCCCAACTCAGGAGAAAAGAGAGAAAAAATAGTGGTTAGGGAAAAGCAGGGACATTAACCACTTATAGACAACCGGTTTGCTACCCAAGACATAGGAAGGGGATGAGGGAGATTGAAAGATGGAGGAAAAACAGAGGAAAGAGATAGAAGGAGCACATAATACAGTACAGACACGCACACACACAGTCAGACAGTCACAGTACGTCGCTCTTGCGTGATAGGAGACATCACTGCTACAGCCGCTTGTCTAAGTCTGCGTCTTTTAGAAACCAAAGTTTTAGTTTCGTCATCCTCAGCTGCAAAGTATTGTCGACAACATCCAAGAATAGCTTCGAGGGACACAGGTGTATCGTAAAAGCGTGCTAGAGCGGAGCCCAGGGATTGTCTCTGAACATCTCTACGACTGTCTACGACACTCGTAGAGAAAGTGTTGTAACGTCTCCTCGCTAATCACTGCTCAAAGCATTCAGCACATCAAGGTGCTCACTCGAGCCTTTACTGAGGCATAGGCAAGATAATTTTGCGTTGGTCGGGAAAATAATGAGCTTTCTGAGCGCTGTTCAGTCATGGCTGTGAAGTCATGGTTTCAAGTGAAATTCCAAGTTCCGCAATATGTGCAACTGGTACATACTTTACTCGACTGTTACACATGCAGGTGGATGGAGAAGCAATGTTCTTGTAGTCGTTACGCCTATTTCAAATGCGAAGCATTTTTTAGTCGCCGTTAATCCGATCACTTATTTCAAAATTGCCATCACCTTTAGTTCTGGTACCCAAGAGCGTGGGTGCCCTATTACGCAATGCTCAATGTGCGGCGTTCGCGTGCACTGTTTCTTCTCTTGCGCTCACGCACTCATGCCACTACTACACTAACAAAACTGCGGCTCGCGAATGCAGGGTCCGCGTGGGAGCAGCTGAAGAGAAAGACAGAGAGTGCATCAATTTGTCGCAAAGCTTTGCGTTTGTGCATAGCTTCGTGCCACGAGAGCATGCGCCCTCTCAAGGCACAACGCTATGCACAAACGCATATACTCTATCTCAGAAGTACGTTGCAGAACTGTGGAAGCTGCATGGCTTCTTAGCCAATGGAGAACACGAAAGTCCCTCAAAATCAGTTGCCTGCTCGTCGTCCGCTGGGCGTCTCTTTCGCGACGGCTCTCCTGATTTTTCGGTACTGGCTCTCCGCAGTTGACACAGGTTGTTTTCATGCCTGAAAATGGCAATAAATAAATAATGCTAACAACTCCCCCGGCCCCGCCCCTGTCTACACGTAGTTTGGCTAGTTTAACGTTGCATATATTACAGCATTCGCAAAGTATGTATAATATCTTCCAACTAAAGTCACTAAGGCTCACTTACGGTACTGCCGAAAGTAGCTTGATGCTGACCACCAGACAACTCAATATTCACTTCTCGTTACACTTTCTGGGTGCCTAAATGTGTAACGTACTGTGCGTGTACTCAGGTGAGCGATAAGTGAATAAACAAAACATGCTTTTCAGTGTATATTTATGCTGCAATGTTTATCGTGTAAATGGTAAAGAAAATGTTATCTCAAAGTTTTTTTCCAACATTTAGAAGTCACTGGGCCATTCAAAGTGTTCATTGTCCATACTATCCTCCTCTTCAGAAGTTGTGTCCTTCACTAAATTGAGTATGACTGCTTGTTCATTGCCTACAACATCATCAATTATGTGGTCCGTTTGCTTCATCTTCTCTTCTTCCTCAACCACATGTTTAATATAGTTCTTATACTTTTGCGGACTTGTGCTATAGACTCTGCGACGTCTTTGTTCAGCTCTTCCATTTTAAATTCCCTGTTCCTAGACGCCACAAAACGCTTCATGTCGCTCCACACCAACTCTCTGGGATTGAGCTAGCAGTGATACGGCGTTAGCCTTAAAACGAGGTGTCCGGCAGCAGCAGCAATGCAGTCAATACGTTATGAGTTGCCACATACTCTCAGAGGCTGAATAAGCTTCATCAGCTTTGCATTTACCTTATCATCACTCCATGGAACCCCCTTTTATGAAAGCCACACCTGCATTTCTCTTGTGAGGTTGCTCATGCGGAGGACCTTTTTGCTGCCTCACGGAGTTATATGGCGCGTTGTCGAGGACAGTCACGCTGTTCGGAGAAAGGCGTGGTATTAGTTTTTTTTCGAACAATGTTTCACAGTGGGGGCCGTGCACCTCTTCGTGATAGTGTCCCGTCCCCTTTTTCGCTTGGAATATATCTCGGGCACCTTGCACAAAGCCATCCTCGTTTCCACAATGTGTCACAATCAATTGGGCTCCCTTGCCCCTCGCGTTCTCCACACCAATGAAAAATCGGGCCTTTTTGCTTGTTCCGCAATTCTGACACTCTCGTCGACCCAAACCTTATCTGTCGTGTGCCCTACGTTGCCGGTGCTTCATCAGTGTAGAAGAAAGGACCGTCCTTGATAGCGCAATTCTGTTATTGGCCGTAAGTACTTGCGTCGCCATTGAACTATGTTGAGTTGCATGAAAAGGAGGGCGTCGCGGCACGGTTTCTTAAACTGAAAACATATCTTCCTCAACATGCGATGCATTGCTGCCGGTGAAAGTGAAGGCAGAGTTTCATCCTCCTTGAAGAGAGAGGAAAGCTTCTGCGCCGTGGAGATGTCATTCCTCTCAAAGTGATCATGCACTACTTGTCGCAGCACGCTCGAGTCAAAATCATCGAGCTCATTTCTCCGTTCGCGTCCTCTGACGCGACACAAGAACCTCTTCGGGGACACCACCTCGCCGTTTCCTCGGTGTTCAGACGCACTATTCCCTGGGTTTCTGAGGAAGAGAGAGAGAGAGACAACAACTTTAGCCAACAAATAGGCCAGGCGATTTGGTCTGGGTAGGACCACAAGTACCCCAGCCTAGGTGACGGCCTCGAGCTCTTGGACACGGGCAGCTTCCTCGGCGTGACGGACGGCTCAGAGTTGATCGGCAAGGTTGTGGCTGAGCAGGCACGCCTCCCATCGCGCCCCGCCGTAGCATACTGCCATGTCTACCGCGTTTGTAATAATGGGATCCTGCTGTGTGCTCCCTGTGCATGCCCATAGCATGTGCTGCAGTATCGCTCTGGCTCCGCACACTTCACACGTATCATACAAATAAGTGTCTGGGTAGCAGAGGCCGAGGATCTCAAAGTTTGGATTGTGCGTCTGTAGTTGTCCCCATGCAACCGCCTGTTTTTTGATTAGTTTGGCGTGTGGTCGTGGTTCTTCAAACTTTAGTGCTGTGCGATATCTCTGAAAGTGGTCATGCGATCCCCCCACGTCCACTCCCACATCGCGCGCGTGTTGCGCGGGGCGCCAGGACTGTCAACGGTCGTCGCGGCTCGGCGTGTAAGTTCTCGAGCCTCGGCATCAGCCGCCTCATCGCCAGCAAACGGTGGGTGCGTGTGGGAGCGAGTCCATAGGAGGTAACTGTCATTTTTGCAACAAATTTTGTCTTTGCGAATTTGGAGAATACGGGCCGCTTCCCGGGAGATCCGGCCGCTG
>CM023486.1:30115481-30145694 GCA_013339685.2 Hyalomma asiaticum
CCGCTCGCCTTCTTAGATGTCGTCGTCACACATGCAGGCGCCCTGCTGCGTCCGCACGACCATGCTTGCGTATCGTCTTCAGAGCGGCAAGTTACCGCGGCAGGAACTCCACTCAAGGGACACGGCAGACTATGTGTTCTCCTCGATCCCGAGCGGGTCTGCGTGAACTGCGAGAGCCTTTTCTTCTCTTCCTTGCTCTTTCTTGCCGCTATGGAGCACGCCACCAGTCCCTCGCTAACCTTCTATTTCTTCATTCCTCCCGTCTCTTAAAGGCCCTCAAAAGTCCTGATAAGTGGGTGCGCCACCCAGACAGCATAAGATCAGGCTGCTCTTGATGCAACGTTAGAAAGCATCGGAAAGCATCGGCTTTGGGGCCCGTGCTACACCTAAATCTATATTAGTCCAATGTTGGCAACCAGTCGTCTAAAGTTGGAAAAGTTGGAAAAGATGGTTTTAGCGAACAGTGTCGTTTGTATTTTCAATATTCGTAAGCTTGCATAAACAATGGCAACTCCAGCTGTTGTGCACCATTATTCATGGCTGTGCCATATATTTTACCAGCGTTTTTCGTTGGATGATCAAGTATTTCTTGCCAGCCTTCTATATTGGCTGATCTAATATAATCCCCATTTTTTTCATTGACTGTTATTTAACCCATTGGCTTCCGCGCTCTCCGCGGCCGTTCCCGCCTGGTATTCCGCCGGAAAATTTTCGCGCCCGCCGGCGGCTTGGGTAGGTGCACCTAAACCGCAATAAAATCCGCAACCAACGTCATAGAATAACAAACTTTGTTTCATTTGCTTAACAATTTTTGACTGCATCAGGTGCTTCAGTATGACTTTCGTGTGTGAAAAAGTTTAAAGCACACGGGCATGTGAAGAGCAACTTCACATTTTTCACACTCCCATCGGCTCTCGGACTTTTGCCATGTGCCTTACAAACTAAGCAAAGTCTTGATGGATTTTGCTTGGCAGGATGTGGAGAGGAAAATGAGCCCATTCGGTGGCTTGTAGGCGCATTGGTGAGGCCGCTACAGGCGGGTTTCTTCGATAATGGTAGAGGGGCAGAGTGGTCTCTTCGAAAATGGCCTCAGCGAGATTGACCTTCCAATCAGTGTAGTGGAGCCGCTTGCCAGTTTCTTTGACAAATAGAGCATAGCTGTTATAAACAGTGATGTCCATAATGTAAAAGAAGATTTTCTTGTAGCCTTTCGCATATCTTCTCATGATGGGAAAGGAAGCGAGTTGTTGGTCCTCGCGATCAACTCCTCCCATGCCTCGGTTGAAATCAAGTACAACTTGCGGTTTCAAAACTGGCAAGCCGTTCTGGCGACCCTTCTTTCCTGAATCGGTCACATTAGCTGCATTGTGCAAGGTAGAGAGCATAGTTACTTGCTTTTTATCTTGCCATGTCAGAGCCATGATGCCTCGTGCAAAGAGAGCTTTGCATTCACCTTTTTACATCTTGAGTTTCTTGAATTCATCTGGCATGTTCTTACGGTTTAGACGAACTGTACCCACTGCATTCGAACCAGATTCTTTTAGGCGACGAAACAGTATCGGTGAAGAATACCAGTTGTCCATATATATCGTGTGGCCATCAGGTAAGTGTTTTCCAAAGAGGTCAAGAACAACGGCCTCACTGCACAATAGCCCATCAGTCGCTGGTGTTTTCTCACTTTTTCCAGTATAAATTGAGTAATTCAGGCAGTAACCACTGGATGACTCACACAGCTTGTAGAATTCCAATCCAAATCTTCCTCGTTTCAAAGGATTGAACTGAACGTAAGACAGCCGACCGCGAAACTTCATCAGGCTTTCGTCGACCGCAAGATCTTCTTCGGGATAATAGGCTGCACCATTGGATTTTAGTATGTGATCAAGGACAGGCCGTATCTTCCAGAGCCTATCTCCATTTTGGGGAATGCTGTTGTCGCAGAAATGCAGATAGCATGACAGTGCCCAAAAGCGATGTCTTGGCATGACAGCGGCAAAAAATGGTGTGCTGATGACAGGTCTCGTTGACCAGTAGGACTGAATGCTGCTCTTTTTCACTTGGCTCATCAACACGCACATGGCGAAATAAGCTTTCATTTCACCTGGCGTTGTTTCATGCCATGAGGGGTCGGGATGCGAGCGCTGCTTCTCGCTTGCAAAGGCGTTTGTGTGCAAAGCAATTATCCCCCAAATCACTTCTCCAAGAAGCGCGTTGAACATTCCAAGAGCACTCGGATTTGCACCTACTTGAAGCTCTATGGATCTCTTGATACCTGGTTGGCCGCTGAAAGGGTGCTCGACAATTTTTTCAACACTGTCATCTTCTTCCCATCGCCAGTTTTCAATCCTGCGCTTCTTTGGAAATGTCTGCGAAGCATCCATGGAGGCGTCCGCTGAACACAGATTCTCTTCTTCATCACGACCACTTTCATCAGTTTGGCAGTCCCCATTGACTAACAAAAGATCGTCCTCATCACAAACGTCACTTTCTTGGTCACTGTCGAACACAAGATTCAGTGTTTCTTCATCCGTCAAACCGCGTTTCTTCCGTGACGCCATGTTTCGAAAAAGCCGCGATAGTGCACCCTTCGCCTCTCAAGAAAAAAAAACCACTTTCAAACAGCTAAAAAACCTGGACAACTATGTCCATCTAGCGGATAATATACCAAGCAAAAAGCAAACACACAGTACTGTGCTGCCATCTATGAAACAACGTAACAAAAAACATTTTCTAGGCGGCCGGCGCCTCGCCAGTCACAGCACTTTTGGCCTCGCCAACCTGGCCGGTGGAGTTCCGGCCGCGGAAGCCATTGGGTTAAACCAGTAGTGTTTTCATACATGCACTTAAATTTGTTCTGCCGAGACATCTCTCTATACGCAACAAGAATATCCAGTAAACATGGGAATAAGATTAGCCTTATATGGTATGTAGACGTATGCATGTATTTATTGCAAGCTTGGGACATAACCTTGACTTTTACTTTCATGCTTCGTCGTAATCACAATAGCGCAGAACAGACACAAATGGCCAATGCCCCCTTACGATAGTACCGAAAGGCGTCTTTTGAACACGAACACACATAAGCTAAATGTCTTCTTGGGGGCACGTTCTATTTGCGAGTTTACAAAGACATCAGAAATGATGGGAAAGGAAGTTCTGAACAACTTAAGGCATATATACTCAGTCTGTAAGTTAACAGTTGGATGTACACGCCCAGCTTCGCGAAATCTAGACGCATAATCACCATAAGCATAAAGAAGAGGCACAACAGAAGATACGCCAACAAGTACGTGAAAATATGGATTTATTATTAAACGACAGAGTAGATGAAGCTCGAAAATCTTGGTCAGTGATTACGTAAGGCCACTGAATTGCAGAAATTGATCACTTCCTCGAGTAACCTATAATTTAGTGTTAGGATGCAGTGATATGTTGCCAGATCGCACGCAGAAGGAGGAGTGGAGGTTATGTGGAGACTGACCTATTACTTGTAAACAGCCGCAAACCAGGTACATCAAATGACCCGGTGGCGTGGAAGCGGGGTTGCCCACGCTCGTGGAACAAAGGACGCAATCAACCTCAGTGGAAACCAACAACAACGGCATTTCTTTCCACCCTATATATAGAGTTTGCACGCTAGCCTAATTATACAAGCAGTTATGGTGATGTAGTACTGAGCGGAATCGACGATGTTCGACTCCTTGCAACACCATACCGAGCGAGTTGTGCTCGCCCATGCCGGAAGACTAATCCCGCATTGCTCGCGAAATAAATCTCGCGAAGAGAGGAGCAATCCGAAAGCGGGAAAGGCGTCCGCGGGATCGTCCGAGCGAAGCCCATCACCACCGGGCGCGCGAGCGTCGACCGCACGCGAGGACGACCCAAGTCGAAGGGAGCGAAGATCGCTCCCATTGGTCCCGCGAATCCGCGCTGCCAAGTAGAGCTGCCGTGGGAACAGCGGCGCCATGCTCAGCCAAGCGATACCTCCAACCCAGCGATACCTTTTCTCGGTAAGACAGCCACTGGAAACATCCTCCACAGGAACTATTCTGTACGCTTCCTCTGCAAGGTACCCCCTGGCCATGGGTGTCAGCAGCAGAGCTGCAGAGGGATACTGTCAATGCTTTCTTACTCACTGATCTCGACGGCGTGGAATCTGCGACGGCAGCATACTCTGCCGACGTGATCCCTGCTGGTTGATCCCAGCTGGTTCAGGCTGCATGGCTGAGCTCACGCTTACCGTCGCACACTTCTCACACCGACAGAGGAGGGGCTTGCGTCCATGAGCTCCGGGTTTACTGCCCCACTACACCCGAGTGCGTAGGAGCTACCGGAGTTCCGCGGAGGCAAGGATGATGATGCCGATGCGTGACTGGAGACAATCGACACGCTCGGCGCTCGACACTGGCGGCCACAGAGAGCCCACGAGGTTTTGCCAAAGCACGGGACATGTACCGAACCATGAGTCAGAACTCCTGGCCGGAGTGTGGAGCAGCATGTTCATTGCTGCTTTCGGCCGCCTTCCACACGCCGGTCGCCACCGTAGTACCGAGTACGAGGCGCACCAACTCGTCGGTATAACCGTACCCTCCACCGACTTGCCCTCTCGCGCTAACAGAATTTGTGAGGGGCATCGCCTTGATGCTGCACGTTTGTCCTGAAGCCGTCCGAAAGCGACCAGTACACACTGCCTAACCTTATACGTAGACCATGCCTACTATACAGCAGCACAGGTGGCTGACTGCGTCGATAAGCCTGAATGCGACATCAGTGCTATAGGCGGACATCATCGTCGAGCGAGGGCTGGCGGAGACACGGCACTCATGCTAGTCAGCGCTTAAGCACATGGAGAACCCTGGTTGAAGAAAACGTACACTCGCCAGGTAAAATAAAACAACACAATTGACGTTTCGGCGCCCAGCACGGGTGCCTTGTTCACAATGAACGAATGCATGGCGGTCTTTATTATATATGCGGCGAAAGGCGCAACGCGCTTGCGTATACCTCAGGGAGTGGACCCCGTGTCCGATTTATCGTGTTAGTAGTGGATTGTATGCAAAAAGATTCGATGAGCAGGCGGGATGATAACTTCTCTTTTTCGATAATGGAAGCCGATTGAAGAAGAAGCCCTCGCTGCGTTCCAGCCTGCACCAAAATTGTTCCTGCGGTACGTGGATGACTGTTTTTCCATTATCCGCCGTGAAGACTTCGTCCCTTTTCTGGAACACCTGAACTCATTCCACAGCACAATCGAGGTCACCGTTGAAGAAGAAGTCAACGGCCGCTTGGCTTTCCTGGACGTTGACGTCGCACGTACTGCATCCGGCCTTTCAACAAGCGTTTATCGAAAGCCTACACATACAGGGAAATATCTACACTTCGATTCGGCACATCCTATTGGACAAAAACGATCTGTTGCAACGTCACTGTTTAACCGCGCATACCGATTGTGTTCTACTTCCGACGCACGCAGAGCCGAGTTGAAGACAGTGACGCAGGACTTGATAGGCAATGGCTACCCCAGCCGGTTTATAAAAACTGAAGAAAGGCGCGCAGCTGAACCCTCTGCCAGGGCAACGACAACGAAAAAGCAGGCTTCACTCCCCTATGCACGAGGTGTGAGCGAGTCCCTTTCAAGAATATTCCAAGATTACGAAGTGAAAGTCTGCCACATCCCCTCAAGCAAGCTGAAACAACAACTCGTTCGAGTCAAAGACCGCCTTGAAAAGGAAAGATACCCTGGCGTCGTCTACAAAATACCGTGCCAAGACTGCCAGGCGAGTTACATAGGCGAGACGAGAAATTTTAAAAGAAGACTGCAGCAGCATCGTAATGATGTAGCCAAAAGGCACACGATTTCGAACGCCCTGGCAGAGCATAGTGAAAAAACTGCACACTGTCTTGATTGGCAATCGGCTTCCATTATCGAAAAAGAGAAGAAGTTATCATCCCGCCTGCTCATCGAATCTTTTTGCATACAATCCACTACTAACACGATAAATCGGACACGGGGTCCACTCCCTGAGGTATACGCAAGCGCGTTGCGCCTTTCGCCGCATATATAATAAAGACCGCCATGCATTCGTTCATTGTGAACAAGGCACCCGTGCTGGGCGCCGAAACGTCAATTGTGTTGTTTTATTTTACTTGGCGAGTGTACGTTTTCTTCAACCATGGTTTTTCCTCGCCAGACGAGTTTTCGTCAAACCCTAGACTTCATGGAGAACCCTCCAGCGCTGGATGACCCCTCCACCCCCCACCTCTACAACGAAACCCTGTGCGCCGATGAAAACTATATGGGCGCTCTCCGACTCCACGAGCGAAGCATGTGGGGGATACCGGTATCAATACGCCTCCACAGCATTCAGGCAAATCTTCCGATTTCACAACATCCGTTCTACTGTGAAGACCTTTCACCCTTTCACAGCAAGGCCTCCCTGAAAGAAGCCGAGTATGCCGAGTTGCTGGCTGTAAACTCGGCAAACTCTACCGAAGTTCTCCACTGCTGGTGGTGAATCATGGTGAATCTTCGCATTACAATCATGGTGAATCTTCGCATTACAAAATTGAAATAAAGTAGATCCTCGACGTATTCAGAAGCAGGCATTGTTGCAGAAGTAAGCCTTGCACTATCGAAAGCTTAAAACGCGGAAAAACCGTACCCGGATATCGAAAATTGGTGGTTTCTCTTGTATTTTCCTTCCGCTGTTCTATGAATCCGAGGAAAATAGTCAACTGAGTGAACAGGCCATCTCTTCAGAGTTGAAAGTATCAAATCCTTGACTGATACGACAATGATAACAACACTACAGTAATGTGCCCGACATTTCAATCAAAAATTTGATTAGCACATTTTCTTACTTATTCTCCGGAGCAACTAAAATAAGAAAAGTTGGAGGATGCTTTTTGAGCGATCGCTGTAACTTATGTGGCCCCGTTAGCATCGCTTCCGCGTAAGAGAATTCCATCAGGTGTGTAAGTGATAATTAAGTCGCAATTTATATTTTTCGAACAACTCCTGTTTGAAAATTTTAGGTCTGTCTACTAACGCGCTGTGCCATGGCGGAGGGCTTGCGCGATCGGGTGGTTTGGGCAATGCGTTTATGGCGGTAGTTCAAGATTATTATTTTCCCCGTGCACGCCTACGCCGGCGCCAGGCCTTCTGTGACACGAGCACTTTAACTCTATCACATTAAAACAGACACAGCTTCCGTGAAGGAATGGCTGTGCTGGCTGCGTGCCATTGGTTGATGTAACCCATTTGTTCGTACAAGACATTGTCAAATAAATACAAACCTCCTTAGTTTTCACTACTTTGTCCACTTCTTTTTCATCACTTCTGGAAGGCTCCGTACCGAAGATCCCTGCCAAAATAGAGTAAAATACTTCAGAGAGGAACTATTGGAAAGAATATCATGATCTTAAGCTTCAGTGAACGTAATCCCTACTGCTGGGCGAAGCTTTCACGCAACGATGTAAATTCGGCGCTGTTATACGTGGGGTTATTCTGTTGGTGCTTGCGTCAGACGCTCACTTTACTCGCTTTCGTCCACGGGCGTGTATTCAGCTCCCCCCTTTATCATCTCTTATCTTATCTCATTATGTGAAATGCCGGCATATTCTTTACGTATCTTTCCACCTGTGCGGTTCTTACTAACATTGTCTGTAAATGTCTTGACAGGTTCCATGTTTCCACGTTGATCGTTAATGTCCTAGATAATACGAGTGTCATAGCCAGAAGCCTTCTCCTCTGGAAGAAATTTCTGATTTGACTTGTTCTTTAAGGGGCAAGCTGAACAGAGAGGGCAGACTCTTTGAGATATTGTTTTGTGCAGTTGTACTGCATTTTAGAGAAGTGCGCAGTTAATAACTTTGCTTTTCCCCCGATTCGCACTATTTATTTGATTACTTTTCTGGTCCTGTGATCGACCTGTCTTTCTAATCAATGAAAGTCGGCCATCGAGAATTTTGATATTCTCTTGACCTTTATAGAATAAAGATCCTGTAGACATTTCGTAGCTTATCGCTCCCGAGAACGCCCACTGAGGTCACGTACGAAGATGCCAGAAAGCTTTCAAACCATTATTGTGCTCTAGAGCGGTCTTTGGTCATCGAGCGACGCCGCTTTCTTCGACGGAACAAGGAGTAAATGGTGTTTCTCGGTGAATTCAAGAGACTTACTGTGGCATGTCCTTGTGGGACGTTCTTGAAAAAAGCTGTACGGGACGGTATCATTGCTATGCTACGGAGAGACGCGACTCGTGCCGTCCTCTCCTATTGCCAGACGACGAGTTCCTGTAGCACCGAATAGCAAGATAGCCGCCGTCATGGAAGCGGCAAATCAAACCTTGTAGAACATGCTGCTCGCCAAGGATTGTGCCAGCTCTGCTGGACTCAGCTGACAACGACTTACACTTAAGCCTGAGAAGCCGCAGGCTTCAAGGCTGCGGTCACCCACCAATCATCCTGATGAAAGGAGGAAGGTGCCCGAAAGAAAATGCTACGCTGAAAACAGCCGTGTGCTGTTATGCGGTGAATAGCGGCCTCGTTTAACGCATGTATTCTTTAAAAAACTGTATATATGTTTAAAGGGTTCAAAAGTTGTTCGTGTGGGGAATATTTTGAAAACGCGAGCAGTGCACGCTGTTGAAGGACGGGCAACAAAGCAGGATTTGATATATGTCACATGACAAAAGCAAATTGTCCGTTTTCTATATTTTCAAAGCTATTTCGCAATGGCCCCGAATTGGCAGCGGACTTGGACACCGGGGCCAACAGTTATGTATGAAAGAGCCTCTCTAGATAATTAGTAGAGACAGCGGTTTTATAGTTATTGATATGTAGTGTGACTTTTATCAGGGCCCCTCAATATTACCTGGTCATGAAACTCCCGCATCACTATGGGAGAGCTTCATGTACCGCCCCCAACCGCCGCGTGCGGCGCTCGCGTAGCAAGCAGGGTGATGCGGTCGCCGGCGGGTGCTGTCGGAAAGGTGATCGCCATTAGCGGAGTAGAGGCGTGGCGAGGTTGTGGGGTACCAGGGCATCGACGAAAAAGTATTTTTGTTCTGTTTACGAGCCGACGCAGAACATTGCGAGTACAGTGGCTAGAACAGCGAGCGATCCCACGACAAGAGACGGTCGGCTTTTTGTTCGACTCCAAGTACGTTCGCGTACCGTGTGTGAAAAACATCTCTACGCCCAAGGCATCATTCGTGCAGACGTGTGCACAGTGAATGCGAGCGTTGTGTCAGTGCCTCGCGATCGCCACAATTTGGTGGAAGACGCCGTACCAAGAATTTTCAAAGCTTTGCCTTCCTACTCAACGAAGCACAAGCAGCGTTCACGTGCCCAAACACGGCGCTCACCTACAAAAGGGCCGTGAGAACATTCGTCAGAACGCGCCGCACCCGAAATTACGACAGTTGCAGCTCTGCATGTGGACAACGCAGCCGAAGAACAAATTCACGGTAAGTCTCGCACATGCCGCTTCTTGCTCAATCCGCAGGCAAAATGTGGCACCACTACCAGTATAAAATTTTCCCTTTGTTTCCTTTATTTACAGATGCACTACAAAGTGGGAATCGCAGTGGCTGTGCTGACGCATTGTGCCAAATAGAGGTAGCCGTTTGTTTGGCATCGGAGCTGCAAAGAGTGAATGCACAATTTGGAGGCGCCACCCTGACCAACTTCTGTGCCTTCTGCCAATCGTTGACGAACACATAGGAGAGTGCAGCACGCAAAAAATAGCATTGTAGAAACATTGTAGAGAACATCATGATGGAGGACCTCACTACCTCCCCCAGTGTCGGCTGCGCATCCTATTTTGTCAGCACTACGGCTGAAATTGTGCACTTGTTCTTTAAGTGCTGTTGGCACTTTTTTTAACGCGCGAGTGGAACACACTATTTCGTGCTGCCACTCGCCCATCCTGTCCAGGAAAGCAGTGAAATAAACTGTTTGTTAGTCTTTCCGTCGACCGACGACCGTTCACGCCGCTGTTGATGTGAATTGTGATTGGCCTTGTTTTACTGGGCACAAGTTAGCCCAATAATCAGTTCGCCTGACATCACTTGAGTCCTGCGTGCTTCGCCTTGATTGCTGTGTGCGTCACTACCCCGTGATATCTGGTGGAGGTGGTTCTCGGTCCATGTACCGTACGCCCCCGTCCAGCCGTGAGCCAAGGCCAAGCCGCCAAGAGGACGACTCCAACACGGTCCTTCGAGCTAGCCGCAGACAACAAGGACTCCCGCCAGAATACCTGCCGCTCCCCGACAAGGACAAGACAGCAAGGGCTGCAACGAAACCGGCATCCACGATGACGGAAGCAAGGTCTCCGGCAACCGTGGTTGTGAACCAGCCCATAGGGCCGCCTATCTTACACGGATCATCATGCGAGGACCCGGAAAGCTGGCTGGACGTCTACGACCGCGTCGCAGCCCTTAACGAGTGAGACCCCGACGATAAGCTGCGTCATGTGTATTTCTACTTGGAAGACGCCGCAAGGACTTGGTTCGAGAACTGTGAGTCAACGATTCGAACCTGGGGCGACTTCCGCGCTCCTTTCCTACCCACCTTTGCAAGCGTCGTGCGGAAGGAAAGAGCCGCATCACTACTTGAGACTCGGGTACAGCTCCCCAACGAAGATGTAACAGTCTTTACAGAGGTGATGACGCGACTTTTCCGCCACGCCGACGCCGACATGCCTGAGGACAAGAAGGTTCGCCTGCTTATGCGAGGGGTAAAGTAGGAGCTCTTCGCTCGGACTGATCAGAAACCCGCCAAAGACGGTTCAAAATTTCCTCTCCGAGGCTACCACCATTGAAAAGACCCCCGAGATGCGCACCCGGTAATACAATCGCCGTATGTGCCCAGACGTCGCTGAAGTCCAAGGACTCGGCCGCGACGGCGTACGCGAGACCATAAGGGCTATTGTTCGCGAGAAACTGCGCCGTATGTTCTCGTCGTCTCAGCCCCAAGTCGCCTCCCCCGAAGACGTCGTTCGAGAGGAGGTACAGTGCTCGCTCAGTGTTCCCGAACCACCGACACCCCAACCGGAAGCGATGACCTACGCCGCTACCGCACGCCGACCTGCCGCGGCTCCTCGCCCACGCCAGGACCCAACGTCTCCGCTGTTTCGTCGCCAGCCACCGCCGCCACCTCCGACGCCATCGCGCTCGCCAGTAATCCAGCGGGCGCCGAGGAAAACTGACGTTTGGCGCACCCGGAATCACCGCCCACTATGCTACCACTGTAGCGAAGCTACTGCCAGTACCATGAGGTGGGACTGCGTGGCTTCGATGTGAACGCGCCGGGTCCTCGCCCAGGGGGGCGACCTCGCGACATCACCGACTACATAGCCGGATCGCAGTGGCAACGACGACGACCATCCCGTTCACCTTCTCCTGGCCCCTACGTCTCCCCGGATCGCCGCGAGTACACCGGCCCCAAGCGGGGACGATCTGCAGCCCCTATCCGGGAAACTAAAGGCAGCAACCGATGGACGTGCGGTTGCTGCACGACGCAATGCCGAAGATCCTCCGCCGCCGCCACGATGACGACTTCCACGACGCACGAACCTTCCCGACCTAGTCGCAGTACGCCGCCTGCCCAGAGTCTTCACGAGAAAGCCTCGCCGCCGACGCTACATAGCAGCGCCGGAGCAAGCCGACGCAGCCGTGATCCGACGCCCCGACCTAACTAGAATGCCAGACGACGAACCACCGACCTCGACGTGATTATCGACGGCCACAGCGTCACCGCTCTAGTCTATACCGGCGCCGACTACTCTGTCATCAGCGGTCTCTTCGCCGCCAAGCTAAAAGGTAAAGACTGCCTGGGAAGGGCCAGATATCCGAACAGCAGGGGGCCACCCTATAGACCTATTCCACTGGGCCTACGTCACAATGATGTGGTGGCGCTGTCGTCGGGAGTTTTGGTTTCGCATGGTAGGCATCCGCCGGCGCGCCTACCGTAGCAGCCGCTGCGTTTTCGCTGGTGCGGGCGCTTCTCACCGCCGTGAAATGAAGAAAAGTGTTCACCGATGACTTGCGCCGTGGGTTGGTTGATCAGCAACGCACAAGATATGTGCGACAGGTTTTTGTCGGTTTCCTGCTTATGTTTATCTTAAAGAAAGGGAAGAAACTGTAATGCCCGCTGTTTGGCGCATCGGTTATGCGCCAAACATTTTCGTCACGACTAAGCATATGTGTAATTATTTAGCGTTAATGCGGCTTGTTTCATTTGAGAGAAATAGCATTGTCACAAGTTTGTCAAATGTAATGCTCGACACCAAGTTTCTTGGCATAAACAAAGTGGGGACACAGAGCGATGACGCTTACTCCAAAGCGCGCGCGACGTTAACTTAGCTCGATGTGTAGAAGTAATCGCGGTCGCCGTGTATTATTGAAGTGCGGAAGCTATAAATGCGTCATACGAATTTCATTCACTCAAATGAAACAAATATTAATTCACGTAGGCGTGAGCGAAAGGCCGATTACAGCTACGCTTTTGCAAATTGCTTACTGCTGCGATAGCATACACACGAGTAGTGTCGTCGGCAATGCTGTAGTGGTTATGATGCGCTTAAAATTTTTTTTCGATTGTCAGACTGCTCGAATGGACTACACGCTTGAAATTTGCCGCGTCCTTACAGGACTTCACGCCTTCACGATCAGAACTGAGCATATGGGCAGAGACGCAAGCCGCGGTTATGCGCCTTGCTGGCGGTTATTTGAGAGCCTTGTCCTTGGCACGTTATTGCTTTTTTTTTGCGTGTGCGCGTTATCACAGCCGTATTTACACAGGTTATAGCGTCACCAATATCGCATGCTTGAGTAGCTATTCCGTGACATTTGTTTTTGCGCAAGGATTTCGTGTAGGGATGAGAGGCTTTAGGTCCGAAACAGTATTTTAGCTGAGGCATCTTCAAGTCGCACTTAAACAAGTCTCGCTGTTGCAAGTGGTTCATCCTTGTAGTTACCGAATTAAAGCATACGCATGAAGCGATGCCGACATGATAGCTCGCGATAATTCGCATCATGTGGCAAGGTGCTTGTCCTTTCGATCAGTTTCTCACACCTTGTCATAGCTGGGCGTGGAAGCATTCTTTTCTACATTCATTGAATGGTTCCTGCAGAGCTAACGCAAATTCATCTCACGCGGCTGCCCCTCGCAAACTGTTGTAAACACGCCGTCGGAGCTCCGACGCCCCGTGCTCGGAGGCAGCTTTCCCACATGCTTCGCCGGCGGCGGTGGCGCGACCGCGCAGGGCCACTGCAAGCGTTGGGCGGGGCCTCCGCGCCGCGACGTCGACACAAGCCCCGGTTATATCGCTGGTGCCTACCACTGTTTACCAACATGGAATAGGTCTAAACACCGACTGGAACCTGCACGGCAAGAGTCACGACTGACAGCCAGACGTATACGGTGAGTTTTGTGGTGCTGCAGCAGTGCTCCGGAGACTTCATTTTAGGCATGGATTTCCTGGACCAGCACGGCGCAGTCATCGACCTAAGATCCAGGTCAACCACGCTACCCACGGATGATGCAACGCCGTCAGACTGCAATGTCGCTTATCATGCTTTGAATGTGACAGAAGAGCAGGTAACCGTCCCGCCACTGTCCAGCGTCATTTCCGTCGGCACCAAAGCGCCTACCAACTTAGAAGGCGTAATCGAAGGCGACTAGAACTTTCTCTAGACTGTCAGATGTGCGTCGCAAGAGGCATAGCCAAGCCTCATAACGGCGAAGCCAAGGTAATGGTGACGTACTTCAGCAACGAATACCGGCACCTTAATAAGGGTACGACAGTAGCGCACCTGAGTGAATTTGTGGAAGTAAGCAATGCCTTCGCCCTCACCGATTCTTACGGACCCGTAACGTCGACCTCATTGTCCACGCCCGCCATCGTCGTCAATCAAGTCCTTTCCAGGCATGAACAAAAGGAGATCAAGGCCTTACTACACCAATACAGGGACTGCTTCTCGGCGTCATCGAGGCTTCATCAGACCCCTCTCGCGAAACATCGCATCATAACCAACGAATATGCCCGTCCTCTCCGTCAGAGCCCCTACCGATTTTCGGCACGGGAACATGAGGCCATCAAGCAACAAGTCGACGAAATGCTGCGTGACGACATTATTCAGCCGTCTACGGGAACATGAGGCCATCAAGCAACAAGTCGACGAAATGCTGCGTGACGACATTATTCAGCCGTCTACGTGTCCTTGGGCATCACGCGTGGTATTAGTGAAGAAGGATCGCACCCTACGGTTTTGCGTCGATTATCGTCGCCTGAAAAAGATCACGAAGAAAGACCGGTATCCTCTCCCTCAAAACCGGCTGCTGGCAAATCGAAGTAGACGAGAGAAACCGAGAGAAGACTGCCTTCATAACACCAGATGGCCTGTTCGAGTTTAACGTCATGCCCTTTGGTCTTTGCTCGGCGCCTGCGGCGTTCCAAAGGGTTATGGACACAGCACTGGCAGGCTTGAGGTGGCAGACTTGCCTCGTCTACTTCGACGACGTAGTCGTATTTGCTTCCAGCTTCGACGAACACCTCCGGCGCCTTCATGCTGTTCTTCGGGTAATCAAAGCCTCCGGACTTACCCTGAAGCGAGAAAAGTGCCGCTTCGACTACGAGGAGGTATTGTTCCTTGGCCACATTATCAGCAAGTTGGGAGTACGCCCTGACCCGCAGAAAACAGCTCCGATCGCCGACTTTCCTTCGCCCACCGACAAGAAAGCAGTACGCCGATTTCATGGCCTCTGCGCTTATTACAGGCGCTTCATCAAAAACTTTTCGCGGATCGCCGAGCCGCTGACGTACCTCACGAAGGCCGACGTCGATTTCAAATGGGAAACGCTGGAAGTCGAGGCATTTCAAGAACTAAAGCGACGCCTGCAAACGCCGCCAATGCTCGCAAGCTTCGACGAAGAAGCCGAGACCGAAATTCACACGGATGCAAGCAGCACAGGGCTCGGCGCCGTGCTCGTGCAGAGGAACGACGGACTTGAAAGGCTCATCAGTTACGCTAGCCGGTCACTTTCGAAAGCAGAAGCGAATTATCCACTACAGAAAAGGAATGCCTTGCCATCATCTGGGCTACATCAAATTACGCCCCTACCTGTACGGCAGGCCTTTCAATGTCGTGAATGACCACCACGCCTTGTGTTGGCTAGCTAATTTGAAAGATCCATCAGGACGCCTCGCACGATGGAGTCTTAGACTGCAAGAATTTGACATCATCGTCGTCTATAAGAGCGGACGAATGCACTCCGACGCCGACTGCTTGTCTCCCGCCCCCGTCGATCGTCCGCCCCAGGGTGACCAGGACGATAACTCTTTCTTGGGACCGATAAGTACCGACGACTTCGCGGAACGCCAACGAGCTGACCCTGAGCTCAAGAGCATCATAGACTACGTGGAAGGCAAGACCGCCGCCGTGCCGAAAGTATTCCGCCGAGGACTTGCTTCGTTTTTCCTGCGGAACAACGTTCCCCTGAAGAAGAACTTCTCGCCGCTCAGCGCCGACCACCTTCTCGTGGCGCCTTCAGCGTTACGTCCAGAGCTTCTGGAAGCTTGACACGACGAACCGACAGCCGGACACCTCGGTTTTTCCCGCACAATATTGTCGCGGTTCTGCGAACGCACGGCGTTTATTGATAGAGGTGAGACGTTATCGTAGCGCTCAAGCAAGAGGAACGAAGAGGCAGCACTCCTAAGGGCGTCTTCGTCTTTTTCTCTGAGAAAGCGTTCGTACAGTCATGAGCCTATATCGTGCATCGTCTTCGTCGCTGCCAGCGTATAGCTGGGCACGGACCAGTGCGCGGCATTAACCCCCCCTTCCAGTTCGAGCATCGTCCCGATGCTCGTCAAATAGCGGTCGGTGGTGTGCAGCAGCAAGTGAGCTAGACGTCACTCGGCAAGATAAGGTTTCATGCGCACGACGTGCAATGTTTCAGGCGAAGGCTGACGGCGTCTTGAGCAAGATGGACTGTCAGCGATGACCTCGTACGTGACGTCACTGAGGCGGCGCAGAACCTTGTCTGGCCCGCAGTATCGGCGTAGAAGTTTCTCGGATAGGCCTCGGCGCCGCACAGGAGGCGAAACCCAGGCTCTGTCGCCGGGAGGGTAGTCCACGAAACGATGCCGGAGATTGTACCGTCGGGTGTCACGTTCTTGTTATGAGGCTATTCTGACACGCGCGAGCTGTCGTGCTTCTTCGGCGCGCTCAGTGAAGGCGGCGACGTCGTGCTCTCTATTGGTGCAATCATGGGGCAGCATAGCGTCCAGCATTGTCGTGACTTCTCGTCCATGAAGGAGGCCAAACAGTGTCATCTTTATCGTTTCCTGGCGTGCGGTATTATACGCGAATGTCATATAGGGTAAAATTTTGTCCCAATTCTTGTGCTCGATATCGACGTACATGCATCGCATGTCTGCGATGGTCTTGTTGAGGCGTTCCGTAAGCCCGTTGGTTTGTGGGTGATACGCAGTCGTCTTCCTGTGCGCTGTGCCGCTGAGCTCAAGCACAGTGCGTAAAAGTTCAGCAGTGAACGCTGTTCCTCTGTCAGTTATTACGGCCGCTGGAGCTCCATGCCTGAGGACTATGTTCTCAATGAAGAATTGGGACGCTTCAGCAGCACTGCCACGCGGGATTGCCTTAGTTTCTGCGTAGCATCGGGTATGTGCACATACCCGATGCCGGCGTGATGTCTGTAACTGGGTGAACATCACAAGCGCCGCACCGAAGCCGAAAGTCCTTCCAGGGGGTGAGCGACCCTCTTCATTCCAAATCTCTCAATATAGGTTATATAACCCTTATATAGGAATGTAAACCTTTTCTTCTCCTCCTCCACACGTAGAATATTATCTATTCGCACTTCTGAACACCAGGATAGATATAAAGTTAACCGTGTCCGAACATAAACGACTGCTCTTACTTAAGATGAGTCACAGAAATGCCTCAAAGCATGACGCACTTGAATCGCCAGCTAGGGAGCCCTTAAATATCCGCATTAATAAGCGCCTAAGTCTAAACATTCCTCAAAACATTATTCTAGTTCTATTAGATCGTTTTTTATAGCGTTCGTATTGTTTATACACAGTCGTAATGTAGTTCTCTTTATTGTTTGAATTCCATATGACCTATCGTGTCTCGCAACCGCGCACACAGATACAGAATATATATATATATATATATATATATATATATATATATATATATATATAGGAGATCATATTTGTGTGACCAAGTATGGCAACGATGGCCGCTATTGACATGCATCGTGAGCTTACCAACTGAGAATGTATTATTACTGCGCGAATAGACGAAGTCGGCACACGAAAGAACAAGACAGGCGCTGAGTATAACCCGATCATTGAAGGGAAATGGCATATACGTGCGCACACACTGTCGAAAAACACGAACGATTGTAACTGCCGGGCAAAAAGAAAAAAACTTAATGAGATACCAATGTTTTGTGAAAGCGACCTTATAAGAATACGTCACAAACGACATATTAGGACTTCCGCCCTGACTGCTATAACTCGTGCACTAAAGAGCAACTTACCAATATTTACCGATGTCAGAACTTGTTTGATATCAAATTTTCGCTACCGTGCTAAGCTGTTCGCAAAAATATCCTATCAGGGTACACGAACAAGAAATGAGCTACGCGCTAGGAGCATAACATACCATGAGCTTTGTTTTTCTGTTAATTTCAAGGCCGTAGCACGTCCGAGGAATCGGCAACCGCTTTCAACATATTGCGAAGTAGGCTGAACGCTGACCCACGGATATAGAATTTATTTATTATCACGGCGATTCCGTAAGTGCGAGCTAGGTCACTACGCATCCTCTTCCCACTCCTTACTTCACGCCCCCCTGCCTCTACCCCAGCTATCGTGCTCCTTTCGCCCTCCCTCTCTCTATCTCTCTGAGACAACCACTTTACGGCGGTAAAGAACAGAAGGATAAAGACTCGCACATGTCAACTACACGTGATGACGTGACGAACACGTCGGAGACACCCGCGTCGCAGGCGAGACAATGAGGCATACGTTCCATGTAAATGCTGCATCGCGGACGTTTTGAAATTTCTCGCATCACGATTCGCGAGAGGGCGTAGCAAAAATCTCTTCTTAAATACATCGGCGACCCGACAATCCAGACGACTCGGTCATGCTTTTGTAGTAGACCAAAGGGTCCCGTGTTCGAATCTTGGAAGGGTATAAGTTTTTCTTTCCTTTTCTGTAGCTTTTATCTTTTCTCTACGCAGCTGAGCTATCTTTGTATCCCCTACTTCCCTTTAACAACTATACCTTGCCCTGGCTAACGCACACACTGCAACACTTCTGAAAGTCTCCTCCCCCCGGTGGAGCACTTGGACAAGATGCAGATTAGCTGAACTACTATAAGAATTAAGGGGTATTAATTGGAATATCACTGGCCTTAGCGATTTTAGGAAACCAGGAGAACGATACTTATCGCTTAATGAACGACACGTTCTCTGCAACAGAGGACTATCAGAGAAGCACGAAGACGGCGTGGGGTTCCTTAGACAGAAGGACATAGCGGTTAACATCGAAGAATTGTATAGCATCAACGAAAGGGTAACAGGTGTCGTGATAAAATTACATAGGCGATACAAACTAAAACTAGTACAAAGTTACGCACCAAATACCAGCCACAGTGACGAGGCTATAGAACAGTTCTACGAGGATGTAGAAACGGCAATGAACAAGGTACACACCCAATATACCATTGCTATGAGGGACTTCAACGCGAAAATAGGAAAGAAACTAAGAGGACAACGTGCAGTCGGTAATTACGGAGAAGGAGATAGGAATAGCAGAGGTGACTTGCTTGTGTAATTCGCCGAAAAAAATCACCTCCGTGTAATGAATACTTTCTTAAAGAAACGTAAGGACAGGAAACGGACGTGGAAAAGCCCCAACGGAGAAAGGAAAAACGAAATAGATTTCATCATGTGCACTGATCTGGGTATACTACAAGACACAGAAGTGGTTAATAAGGTCAGAATTAGCGACCACAGACTAGTAAGGGCGAAGATATCCCTCAATATAAAGCGAACAAGGACAAGGTTAATCACACAGAAACAGGCCAACCCCGATGGCGTCAGGGCGAAAAAAGAAGAATTTAGAATTGCACTTAAAAACAAGTATGAGGCTCTAGGACAGGAAGATAATGAGGACATAGAGAAGATGAACGAAGCCATCACTAAGCTGATCACCGAAGCAGCAATCGAAGTAGGGGGCAAAGCACCAAGACAAGTTGTGAATAAGCTCTCGGAAGCTACTAAAAATCTAATCAAACAACGCCAACAGATACGAACAACTAACTCAAGAGAAAAGATAGAATTCGCCGAGCTGTCTAAGCTCATCAACAAAAGTAGAGTCAGGGACATACGTAACCATAATGTGAAAGAAATAGAAGCAGCCGTCAGAAAAGGTGTCAGCATCAAAACAACTAAAACGAAGCTTTGTGCGGGAAAGAACATAATGCATGCAGTGAAAGATAAGCAAGACAACATCGTTGCTAACTTCCGTGATATAACCAAAGTGGCCGAGGATTTCTATTCCGAACTATACAGCTCAAATACGAGTCTGCCAACCATGAGTGTATTAAATGTAGAGCAGGACTAGGAAATCTCATGCGTCAGTGCGGACGATGTTAGGAAAGCAATACAGGGCATGTCCCGCGGAAAAGCGGCTGGAGAAGACGGCATAACCGTCGACTTGATCAAAGATGCACACAGTGCACACAATGCCTCAAAACTTCAAGTGTACCAGTCAGCTGGAAAAACGCAAACATTCTATTAGTACATAAGAAGGGAGATGTAAAGGACTTGAGGAACTACATGCCGATCAGTCTACTCTCAGCACTTTACAAAATATTCACAAAGGTTATCTCAAACAGAATAAGGGCCACACTTGAATTCAATCAACCAAGAGAGCAAGCAGGGTTCAGAAAAGGATACTCTACCATGGACCACCTGCATGCGATCAATCAATAATCGACAAATCCGCTGAAAACAACAAACCCCTCTATATGGCTTTCATAGACTACATAAAGGCTTTCGAATCGGTAGAGAAACAAGCAGTTCTGGAGGCACTACGTCGTCAAGGAATATGTGATAGCTACACAAACATAATAGTCAACATCTATAAAGATTCTACGGCCACCTTACTCCTCCTTAACCCTTTCGGCCCTGGCGGTGTCAATTGATACAACAAAAAAATATTCGTCAACGGGCCTTGGAAACAGAACGACAACTGTCGATTTTAGTGGCAAGATGACACTTAGGAATCCCTACTGTCATCCACATGATTACTTGCTGCATGTTTTTTGTGCGGACAGCAAGGAAGAAGATGCCGCCGCGAAACCCTTGCACGCGATGCGGCACGGGGTGTCTTACTTTGAAGTGTTCTATCTCAAAAAATATTTGGATACACGCAATCCTATTTTTATATGTTGTTTGCTATAACTGCCTTAGTGCACAGCCGCATGAAGTTTTGTTATGATTAGCGCTAATTTTCGGTAACTTAGTTTTCTCTATGTGCGATTTTGACGCCATCAGGGCTCAATGGTTGCGAATGAAACCCATGGAGTTACGAGAGGCGCGCTGTTTTTCGTTCGCTCAGTCTGTTTTATTGCATATATGCCCATGCCAATAGTGTTTCATAAAGAACATGAAAATGAAAATATCTCCAGATAATTCTATGTGGCCGCTAGCGCACTGCTTCAGAAGGTCGGTAAGGGAAGTATGCTGGATGTAAAGAGTGAACGCTATAATGATAAGGAGGCCACGAGCCTTGGTTTGACCGCCCCCGTAGAAGAAAGAGGTGGCTGTGATTGTAAACATGATATTTGAATACAGTGGATAAAATATATTTATTATACAGTCACAGTTTTCGTAGAAAATGTTTATGAAGTGTTCAAATAGATTGAAATACGGTGACATGCGGCAGGGGCAGCCGCCGTTCCAAAGGCGCGCAAGAGGGAAGGGATGAAGCTTTTGATGTTTCCGTGCATCCATCCATGTGCACTCGGCCTTATGCAAAGCGCACGCATAAACACCTGCACGCATATGATCATACGGCGCTGGTTACCGCCCCAGCCCCTTACCTGACCCCAATTCTATAACCGTGGTTGGGACAGATGGTCCATTTGTGTTTAATTACCAAGGAGACGCTTCACGGGTTCAATACGTGCCCCTAGCAAAGATATGGCTTAAATAGGCCCTCATACCACTGCGGGTGTATAGCATCAACGAGTGTCATTTTACAACCATTGAGCCCTGATGTACGATTTTGACACCATAGTGCTAACTCGCTTAATAGATTGCCCACAGGGTTCATATTTGCAAGGGATGTTATTTAGCCCTTAGACACATGAAAAATCACATTAAATAAATCCTGCACTGAGAATAAGAAATCCAGTGCTCAAAGGGTTAAGAAAAGCAGGCAAATCCCAATACAGAAAGGTGTCAGAGAAGGAGATACAATTTCTCCAATGCTATTTACTGCATGTTTGGAAGAAATCTTCAAAAGTTTATACTGGGTAGAGACAGGGCTCAGGATTAACGGCGAATATCTGAGTAACCGGCGATTTGTAGATGACATAGTACTCTTTAAGAATGATGGCGACGAACTGCAAAAGATGATTGAAGACCTAACCCCAGAAAGCGCTTAGGTAGGATTAAGGATGAACATGCAGAAAACGAAGATAATGCTCAGTGGCACGGCGAAAAAACGTGGCTTCTCGATCTGAAACCAGACATTAGAAGTCGTAGAAGAATACCTATATCTAGGACAGCTACTTACAGGAGGACACACCCATATAAAATATATCCACCGTAGAATAAACATGGGGTCGCGCGCATATGGGATACATTCCCAACTCATGAACGGTAACCTACCACTATCACTCAAGCGGAAACTATATAACTACTGCATCTTGCCAGTACTGACGTACGGGTCAGAAACCTAGATAACTACAGAGAAGCTAGAGAGAGAACCGCGGAGCGGGCGATGGAACGAAAAATGATAGGCGTTACACTAAGAGATAGGAAGACAGCCGAGTGGGTCAGAGAACAAACGCGGGTCGCCGACATAATGAACAATATTAAGAAGAAAAAATGGACATGGGCAGGCCACGTGATGAGAAAGCTAGATAACCGATGGGCAGTTAGAGCGACGGAATGGATACCAAGAGAGGGTAAGCGTAGCCGTGGGCGCCAGAGAGTAAGATGGGGGGACGAAATCAGGAAGTTCGCAGGCGTCAAATGCAATCGGCTCGCGCAGGACAGGCAAGGATGGCGAGGATTGGGAGAGGCCTCCGTCCTGCAGTGGACATAAGATGGGCTGATGATGATGATGAGCGTGGATTAGAAATAGTTGGGAGAAGCGTTCATCCTGCAGTGGACCTAAAGTAAGCTGCTGCAGCTGCTGATGAAGAAGATGATGATGATGAAACGTTGGTAGGCTGCGCCAAAAGTATATGAGAGGAGCTTCACAAAGAGGTGCAAGGCTGCCCTAAGAGCAGAGCTTGTCGCCAACGTAGCTTCTGGCGTCTAGATGGTCGATTAAGTGATGTGAATTTTCACGTCAGTAGCGCTTAGGCTTTTGACGGTAACATACCAACTGACTACCTCTTACATGGCTTCGGCAGGAACATGTCACGTGGGTAGTTTTGCATAGTCCTGGCAAGAACGTGCAACATGATTACCTGCGTCGTCATGCTACTTGCTTTGGCTAACGTATCTAGGTTCGAATTCACTTGCCTGGAAAGCTCCGAGGATGCGTACCATTGGCAGGAATGCGTCTCTTGACTAGTTGTGTTCAGAGTTCCTGTAGTGTGTATAATAAGAACTTACAAAAGCGTAATATGAAAACGCACAGCGGGAGGACCCATAGAGTACCGGCTGTGCAGGTGACCTCTCGTTAGAAGTTAATAATTCAAGTGCAACGCAGCTGAATAGAAATAAAATTCCAAACAAATTTTCTGTTATATGAGTCACTAATGCTGCAAAATGATTCTTTTAAAGAATTCAATACGCTAAATAGAAAAAAAATGCCAAACAAACATTCTGTTATACGAGTCACTAATGCTGCAAAATGATCCCTGTAAAAACATTAATTATGAAATTATAGTGGGGGGTGTGAATAATTACGAAGTTTTGATTTGCACGTGTGAGGAATATGGATCATCTTAACATGACATTGCAATGAGTTTCAAGGTAGGGTGGCTGAAAAGCCAATACTAATTTTACCGTAGTTAACTCTCAGTTTTGGTGGTATGCGAAGCAGACAGACGCGGGGTGGGGTAACTAGCTGTTAGTAATTATGAGGTTTGGGGGGCTTTCTGTTAATATATTTGTTGACAAGTATTCCAAGTAAGTATTGATTTTGCTTTACTAGTGGCATTATGCCTTTAGAGGTGAGCCATGTAGATGCCCCTGATGTGTGACTACTACGTGTCATGATGGAAATAACTTGATTTGGAGTATGCTGCAACGTCAATAATTGACGGGATACGTGTTCCCTCGAGACTAAATGCAATATTTAGTTAGTATACCTATAAATGAAAGATTAGTTTAGGGAGATGAGTGTCCTATAATAAAAAAATTGCGTATTTAAGTGAAATTCTGTTTTCATAGGCTGCCGTTTTTTCATTATAGAAGATGCTTCTCATATTTTATGTGTGGATCTAATACGAAGGCAGGAAACACTATACATTCAGTGGAAGCAAAGGTTCGCGATGGAAACCCTGAAATAAGCTTTTCTTTAGTTGATGAGACAAAGTTAGGTTTTGTAGGATCATTGTGTGTCTATTCTGTCGACAGTAGGTTTCTCTGTTTTCTGCGTCGCCGTTAAGCTCGCATATTACTGAATCAAGATCGTTATCAAAGTTTAAGTACCAGTGCTATCTGCCTAAAAAATACATTCAGATGATTTTAGTCACTGCGACTGGTCGTTAAAAAACCCGAGGTCGTCCAAGCCCTCTACCTCGGGTATGGGTCTCTCATCACAGGTGGAGACGGGACATAAAACCCCAGAAATCAATAAGTTGCGGTGACTAGTTTTTCACGTATAATAAAAAACACGATAGGTCCTAATAGAGATCATTGTGGTACTCCTATGGCGGTTGTTCAGGGCGTGAGTATGTGCTACATATTGCTGAAGTGTGCTCAGTTTTTCAGAGTTGCCTAATAACCTCATTGCCGGGTCTTTTATACCAATGGAAACTAAGTTAGTAAAAAGTACTTTATGAGCGAGTGAAACGAAGCATGCTGCGTAGTTTGGGCCACATGACTACATCTGACGTTATTTTACGTAGTAACTCTAGGTGCCACTATGGTAGATATTGCTAGCGTAGCCATGCTACCTATATTGTCATGCAATGTGACTACATGTAACTTAGTATCACATGATCTAAATCTCACATGGTCACACTAGCTGTCACTGAGCTATGCAAAGCGTGCGCGGTTAAGCGATGAAGTTGCAATGCGACAGGAGCTGGACAAGAACTATTAAACTGCACTGGCTCCATGACCCGCCAAATTTTACGTCTTGAAGAAACGGCATAAACAAAGAGCTTAACACTTTCGCTCTAGTGCAATAGTTGTAGTACAGTTAAGGAAATTGCGCTGTTTTCTACCATCCTCGTCGAGAGCATGTCTCAGCGCCCACGGAGACGGTAAAAAAACGAAAGAGCAGAAAGGAGAAAAAGCTGTCCTGACGGCAACGGATATTTTGACCTCCAGGAATTCTTTAACCTATAGTGGCGAGGCACAGTACGCGGCCATCTTGCATTTTTGCCTCCATCGAAAATTTGACCATGACCGAAGCTGCATTTTTCCTTTTAGTTTTTTAATTAGCAGCCGAGTACCGTAACCAACCGGTGCACACAGTACTCGGGAATCATTTTATAAAGTGGTGGTCCGCCGCTGTAATGTAGAATGATTCCTAAGGAGAAACTTCTGAAACAACAGCCCGAAAAAAAGAAGAACGCCGCAGCGCTTGGCTACACATGGTTCGTTCGGCAAGTGTTGGCGGCGCATCACACCCGGTGTGAGAGCTCAATTGCTTCCATCAGACTTGTCTAGCGGACCCAAGCTGGGGGTGCGCTTTCGCCAAATTGCCCAAAAACATTTTCGCTCAAATATCTGCCGTATTGAGAGCTGTCGCATAAGGTCGCGCAATCCGGCAACTAGTGGACAGTGGTTTGTTCTTGCTTTGAGTGTCGTCTACAAGGTGTAACCAAGTGTCCGGAGCTGAAATTCACTTTTTGACAAACGAGTACCAATTGGCATTGGAAGACATCCACATTTTCTCAGTTGCTCAGTTGACGTCTTTCTATATGTCGCTACTATGCAACAGAAGCATCAAATATTGATTCCTTCAATATACTTGTGTTCACCAGTTACACTCCAACCGTAATAAAATTGATACTACAAGGTTTTGGGTAAAAATATGACATCGCGGAAAAACAAATACAGTTGGGAATAACGTCCCTAACGGCGGCCCAAGGATTACTTCTAACGCATTCGATGAGCAGTATCAATCGGGATTCACGATCTATAGCTTTTATATAACTGCGGAATATCACCGCTGAGCTGACGCCTTGATCCGAAAAGGCAAGATGGCGCCGAAGCACGGTGACATGCGTTCCTATGCCTGCGTCTGGCTTTTTTCATTGCTCGAATGATTTAATTTCCACCTTATCGCGCCTCTTGGTGGTCTTCTAATTCGGAATTTGCACTTGTAATTAAAAAGAATCTTCGTTGGCTCCTCGCATTAATAATAATCATCACAACTAAACCGTCCGGACTAACCGGTTTTGAGTCTAACTTTTAAGAACTGTTACGCACTACAACATTTCATGCTCATCATATAAGAAATGACCATCCGCCCTTTTTTTTCATGTTTCAGTAGTTATTTCCTGTAAGGTGTATTCGCCCTTTCCTGCACTGTGTTCAACCTTTCCAGTAGCTTAGTATTTCGCCAAATGCATCATCATCTTCATCAGCCAATCTTATGTCCACTGCAGCACGAAGGCCCCTCCCAATCCTCTCCATTCTTGCCTGTCCTGCGCGAGCTGGTTCCATTTGACGCCTGCGAATTTCCTGATTTAGTCCCCCCATCTTCCTCTCCTTCGTCCGCGGCTACGTTTGCCCTCTCTTGGTATCCATTCCGTCGTTCTAACTGTCCATCGGTTATCTATCCTTCTCCTCGCATGGCCTGTCCATGTCCATTTTTTTCTTCTTAACGTCGGTTATTATGTCGGCGACTCCCGTCTGTTCTCTGACCCACTCGGCTCTCTTTCTATCTCTTAATGTAACGCCTATCATTTTTCGTTCCATCGCCCGCTGCGCGGTTCTTAACTTCCTCTCGAGCTTCTTCGTGATTCTCCAGGTTTCTGCCCCATAAGTCAGTACTGGCAAAATGCAGTAGTTATATAGTTTCCGCTTGAGCGATAGTGGCAGATTTACTTTCATGCGTTGGGAATGACTCCCGTTCGCGCGCCATCCCATGTTTATTCTAAGGTTGATTTCTTTTGTATGAGCGGGTTCTCCTATCAGTAGCTGTCCTAGATATAGGTATTATTCGACGACCTCTAATGTCTGGTTTCCGATCGTGAAGCCACGTTTCTTCGTCGTGCCATTTAGCATTATCTTTGTTTTCTGCATGTTCATCCTTAATCCTGCTTTAGAGCTTTCTCGGATTAAGTCTTCAATCTTTTGCAGCTCGCTGCCATCATTGCTAAAGAGTACTTTGTCGTCTGCAAATCGTAAGTTACTTAGATATTCGCCGTTAATCCTTAGCTCTGTATCATCCCAGTCTAGTCTTTTGAAGATTTATTTCAAACATGCAGTAAACAGCATTGGAGAAATTGTGTCTCCTTGTCTGGCATCTTTCTGTATTGGGATTTTACTTCTTTTCTTATGGAGGAGCAGGATGGCTGTAGAATCTTTATAGATGTTGGCTATTATGTTTACGTATCTATCCCATATTCCTTGTCGTCGTAATGCCTCTAGAACTGCTGGTATCTCTACCGACTGGAAAGCCTTTTCGTAGTCTATGAAAGCCATATAGAGGGGTTTGTTGTATTCCGCGGACTTCTTGGTTACTCTATTTGTCACATGAAGGTTGTCTATGGTGGAGTATGCTTTGCTGAACCCAGCTTGTTCTCTTGGTTGAGTGAATTCAAGTGTGGCCCTTATTCTGTTGGAGATAACCTTTGTGAAAATTTTGTAAAGTGTTGAGAGTAGACTGATTGGCGTGTAGTCCCTCAAGTCTTTAACATCTCCCTTCCTATGTAATAGTAGAATATTTGCGTTTTTCCAGCTGACTGATACATTTGAAGTTTTAACGCATTGTGTGTATAGTGTCCCGAGCTTTCTAGTTCGGAAGTCTCCTCCGTCTTTGTTCCAGTCGCGGTTATGCCATCTCCAGCCGCTTTTCCTCGGGACATGCCCTGAATTGCTTTTCTAACCTCGTCTGTAGTAACGCATGGAATTTCGCTGTCCTGATCGACATTTATTACCCTCATGGTGGGGAGACTCGTATTTAAGCTGTATAGTTCAGAATAGAAGTTCTCAGCCACTTTGGGTATATCACTGAAGTTAGCGATGGTGTTGCCCTGCTTATCTTTCACGGCATGCATTATGTTCTTTCCCGCGCAAAGCCTCCTTTTAGTAGTTTTGATGCTGGCTCCTTTTTTTCACGGCTGCTTCTATTTCTTTCACCTTAAGGTTACGTACGTCCCTGACTCTACTTTTACTGATGAGCTTAGACAACTCGGCAAATTCTATCCTGTCTCTTGAGGTAGTTCTCATCTGTTGACGTTGTTTGATCAAATTTTTATTAGATTCAGAGAGCTTATTGACACCTTGTCTGAGTGCTTTGCCCCCTACTTCGATCGCTGCTTCGGTGATCAGCTTAGTAATGTCTTCGTTCATCTTCTCTATGTCCTCATGTTCTTCCTGTCCTAAAGCCTCATACTTGTTCTTAGGTGAAATTTTAAATTGTTCTGTTTTCGCCCTGACGACATCGAGGTTGGCCTTCTTCCGCGTGATTAACTTTGTCCTTGTGCGCTTTAGATTGAGGGTTATCTTCGCCCTTACTAGTCTGTGGTCACTAATTGTGACCTTATAAACCACTTCCGTGTCTTGTACTATACTTGCATCACTGCACATTACGAAATCTATTTCGTTTTTCGTTTCTCCGTTGGGGCTTTTCCATGTCCACTTTCTGTTCCTACGTTTTTTAAAGAAAGAGTTCATAACACGGAGATGATTTCGTTCTAGCATCTCTCCTCTGCTGTTTCGATCACCTTCGCCGTAGATCCCGACCGCCTGTTCTCCTCGTAGTTTCTTTCCTATTTTCGCGTTGAAGTACCCCATGACAGTTGTATATTGGGTGTGCACCTTGCTCTTTGCCGTTTCTACATCCTCATAGAACTGTTCTACGGCCTCGTCATTTTGGCTTGTCGTTGGGGCGTAACATTGTATTAGCTTTCTTGTATCGCTTATTTAATTTTAACACGATAACTGCTACCCTTTCATTGACGCTATAGAATTCTTCAATGTTGCCTGCTAGGTCTTTCTGTATAAGGAATCCAACCCCGTGTTCGCGCTTCTCTGGAAGTCCTCTGTAGCAGAGAACATGCCCTTCATTAAGCGATAAGTATCCTTCTCCTGCTTTCCTAACCTCACTAAGGCCAGTGATATCCCAGTTAATTCCCCTTAATTATTCTAGTAGTTCAGCTAGTCTGGCTTCACTTGAAAGAGTTCGTGTGTTAGGAGTTGCTATGTTTAGTTTCCAGTGGTTTCTTGTCCGAGTCCAGAAGCTTTCCGAGTCTTTTCTTCCTATCCTCTCGTGGTCGCATCCGCTGTTAGAAGCTCCGTTGATGTCACCGTCGTAGGTCCATGGTTTGGATGGTTCGGTCACTTGGGAGGTGTTGGCCATGGTGTTGCACCAGGGAGGCCTGTTCCTGTACTGGTGCGTAGTTGAGTTACGCAGATGAGGCATGGTGGTGGTGTAAGCCCTAATGCATCTTGTCACAATGCTCCGTTGGGAGAGAGTTCTTTGAGATATGTTAAGTTTATGGTTAGGGTAGGCGAGGGTGTCAATATTAAAGAGCGGAATGACAGACGAATAAAGACACAGAGAAGGAAAAGATCAGAAAAAAGAAAAAAATGAAATATATATATATATATATATATATATATATATATATATATATATATATATATATATATATATATGCACTCG
The DNA here is from genome assembly GCA_013339685.2 of Hyalomma asiaticum. Lineage (NCBI taxonomy): Eukaryota > Metazoa > Arthropoda > Arachnida > Ixodida > Ixodidae > Hyalomma > Hyalomma asiaticum. The sequence goes on from CM023486.1 coordinate 30,144,787, forward strand.
AGGTTTCGAACACGGCACCCTTCGTTCTGCTATGAAAGCGTGGCCAGGTCGTCTGGGTGGGCGGGTCGCGGATGTGTTTGCGAACAGATTCCTCCTGCCCCGTCTCGCGTACTGTGGTGCAATGTATTTCAGAATGTCCGTGATGAAGCATTTTTGCTGATTCCAAATACCAGGACGCAATGTCCAATCGCGGCGTCTGCCTCGTGGCATTTTCCGCCGCCTTTACTCGCCGTCTCGCGTAGTTTTGAGAAAGCGCGATTCTTTCCTTTCTTCTTTAACGAGGCTAGATGGCGGTCTCCGGGAAAGAGGTAGAGGGAGGGGGGGGTAGCGCACGAAGTGGTGGGGGACGCGTAGCAGCCTATCTCGCATTCACGGAAGCGCCGCGATGAATAAATTCCATGTGTCCGTTGATCGGCGCCCTAGCTTACGTCACGATGTTCGAAGCGGTTTCTGATTTAGCCGGAGTGTTACGGCTTTGTAGTTAAGAGAGAAAGACAATTACTCCCCCTACGTTATGCTTGTAGAGCTCGACTCATTTCTTGTCAGTTTACCCTAATATAACCTTACTACGAATGTCATAGCATCGTGGTAAAGGTTGGATATCAAGCAAGTTATGACATTGCAAGATTGCAAAGTTGGTAATTTTTTAGAGCACTGTTTATTAAACATTCAGTTCGGAAGGCTTAATATGCAAACTGTGACGTAGCATTGTAAGGCCTCTCTCACAACATTGGTACCTAATTGACTAATTGGTTTCCCTGGCAGTTACGACCTATTGTGCTATTCGGTCTAATATGTAAATGCGGCAATAACGAGCCATCTATGTGCGATTACAATAACGTCGCTGTAACATCTCAGTAGTGAAAAATAGCATCCTCAGTGCTGCCGAACATGGCTGGAGCCATCGG
>CM023486.1:30145794-30180794 GCA_013339685.2 Hyalomma asiaticum
GGCCGAGCGTACTGTCGTCTTACAGGCCTGTATTTGATGATCCCTCTTTTTCCCACAGATGTCTACCGAACCACCTAAGAAGAAATCCGGCCCTCCTCCCTGCAATATTGGCGAGAATACAGGGAGAGGGCCGAAAATAGGAGAGCCGCTATTTATTTGCGCAGCTCCCACAACTACCTTCGGGAAAACCCCGCGGAGTGTGGGCATATGCTAAGAAGGGGTGCTGACCCACGCCCAGGAATTAGTGAAAAAAATGCATTCTACAGCTAGCGTACGCGTCAATGCACAGCTCATCCAAATTCTTTGTCCAATAACACAGAAAGTTGGGCTTGATCAAAAATTGTTGGAGCCCGTGGCGCGTAGTGTTAATGAGCATAGCGCAATGTTCATAACTCTCAGATTTCACGCGACATCATGTATCTCATTCGGAGGTGTCGTTTACGATCTCGAAGTGGAAGCGAATGATATAGAGGAAAATTAAAAATATCGATTCTTGACGTTCCAACAAAACTGCGCGAGCCAGCATAACGAATTATAAGTGCTCAGGAAAGCTAATTAATGATTAGGTATTATATATGTAGACGTTGTTAAAACATTCCGGGTACATATGCGGAGTCTTCTATGACTCGAAAACAAGATCATGATATCAGTCAAATCTAAGCCCTCCTTGGACAAGGCGGATAGCGCCGACAACCACAAGTAGCACGGCATTGTGTTGACTATGCCGCAAGGCATTCAGTCCCGTAAAGAAAAACGGCGCTTCCAGCGAAAATCTAAACGCGCCTAACTTTCACGCAACAACTGGCGATAACCTACACAGGCCCCAGAAGGCATAAAGTTCCACATGTGCCTACAGAGGGCGAAAAATCAACCGCGGCGCCTTCTAGTCTCATGCACGGAATGTGGATCTGATTGGCTCTCTGTACTCTCAAGCTCGTGACTCGAGATCAGGTGACTAGAGGCGGTCATTAATGCTGTCGCACTTTCATGTAAGGATGCCCTCGTCGAGGCCTAATTTCAGGTCAAAATCTTCTTAATGCAAGAGAGGACTACATTTCTTCATTGTCTTACACATCAAAAAACGAAGCCACTCTAAACAGAGTATTTTTGCGAGGTATTCTGTCACCTGTGTTTTATCGACTGTTTTTGCTTAAGCTGCTTATTTACTGTGAACAATGCATAGCATCAGTATTATTTTTTATTCGGCATATGCTGCGGTCGATGTTGTCCAGTGGCTCAGGGCGTCTGAGGGTTTCATGTGGCTGCAGCTATTTTCTCTCATTTTATACATTCAGTCCCTGCTATAGGCACTCTTGTAATCTCAGCTTTCAGACTACAGGCTTTTTCCCAGTGGGCTTCGTTTTACCACTTGAAACATTTCTGCCGAGCGTAATCAGTGGCCTGCAGGAGAACGCAGCTGCCGCTGAAAAACCGACGGCAAGAACCCTCATTTCGAGCTCGAGCTCCGAGAAGCAAAACCAATTCTTTCTTTTGTTGCTGTTCGCTGCTTATTTGAGCCGGAAATAACTCTCTCGCATCGTAATAATTTCTGGGTGTCATACTCTTCGACCAAAAGAGGAAGAGTTCGCATGCGCCAAGTGTCCTCACTTCGTGCGCGAACAGTAATGCATTATGAAAATTTATCGCTTGGTACTCTAGTTTGTCTAGAGAAACCAGGCGACTGCGATAAAAGGAGCCACATACACTATGCCTGCTCCGCATGTTAGTACGTACGATTTTGCAACACATGCATATAAAAAGCAGGACTAGAGATGGTTTATTTCGACGGTGTCGTTCAGAGAATTTTTGCATCAGCCCTGCTTGAATATATTTAGTGCCATGCTCCAGAAATAAACATGACATTTAAAAACTATATGATTGCAATTGCGCGGATACTCAATGTGGTGACGTCACGTCGCTACGAATCTGGCCATTTATAGAACGTTGGGTCCGATGAAGGAATATCAAAGAACACGATGCAGATGCCTCACAAACTACTGGAGATAGCGAAAAAGGGGTATATTGTTTACGTAGCCCGAAATTGTAGCATTCCATTGCGTGAATACTGTACGTATTGAAAGTCTATTTTTCATTCAATGCAAGAAATCACCTTTCATACAAGGATAAAATTGGGTTCCTAATTTGTGACCGTCTCCTGGAGGTCTCTGTGAATTCTGGTGGTTCGTATCCCACGCGGTCGCATCGCATCACAGTTGAGAGTGTGGAATAGGACCTGTTAGTAGTGCATAACTGGTTACATAGCACAAACGCTTTTCACGCAGGACTGAGAAGGGACACGGAAGCGCACTTGTCCGTGTCCCTTCTCAGTCCTGTCTGAAAGATGTTTGCTCTATATAACCAGTTATATAATTGGGTAAGACGCTTGCTACATGTCACAGGTATAGAACCTACTTCAAGGACTGCAACAAGCTTGCAATTATTTCTGGTTTGTAACGCCACAAAACTTCAATCTGGGTATGACAGACGCCGCAGCAGAAAACTGCGGAAATTTTGCCACCTGGGCTACAACAAACTTTATAAGGTAGGCTTCCCTGTACGTGCCGCAAAGAGCAGTTTACTGACCTGCCATATTTATTGTTGAAAAATCGTGTCTTAGCTCATAACGCTCCTGAATCAATGAGGATTTCTTGTTTCTTTTCAGGAATGCCATGCAAAGACAGTAGAGTACACTCAGAGATTACAGTGAATTATTTTGTTCTCTGTGTCGGAAAAGAGTGCCCAGTACGTTGAAGAGTACAGCATCAATTAGAGACGATGACACACCGCGTGGAATTACACATACCAAAGAAAAAAGGTGCGCGCAGCAAGATTCAACGCATCCAACTTCATGCAGCGGCTCGCCGCAGCGCAGAAGGCCTTTGCTTCAATATGATGAGAAACAATGGAATACGGCAGTGAGTGATCCCATCACGACGGGCGAACACAAGAGTCAGGTAAAGAGAGAGAGAGAATGCAAAAAAGGGCACAACAATGCTCGCCGCGATATGTGAGAGTGAAAGGGGTGCCGCCGAAGTGGTGAAGACTCCAGTTGCATCAAGAATGTTCCCTCAGCGTTGTGAGTGCTTACACCAAGTGGCCCGCGACGAATATTCGAGGGAGACTGCCGAATATAAAGAGTGGACCACGACCCGTCGGCAGCTGTCTTAGTCGTCCGTGACTCCGTGGAGGACGAACGTACACGACGTGCTCCACGCACCAACCGACGAGCCCAGCCTGCAAGCTTCATGGGAACAAGCCATTTCGAGGGACTCTGGTGAACATGAATCTTTTTGTTTTATTCTCTATCTTAATGCATGAGCTTGTACATTAGGTGTTGCTTTCGTCTAATGTTGTAGCCAGTCAGTGTTTGTATTTTAAAGAGCCGCGTGTGCGGAGGCCTATTTATTACTGCACGTTGATTGAAAATATATTTGTTTTGTTTCGTCGCCCTTGGCTCTGACTTCGTATTTAAACCAGGACTGTCATTTTGGTGGTGCGCTGAAAGGCCTTAGACTTAATTGTGCAATCTTTCGTGGGATCATTTTCGAGGAACTGATGCCGGCGATTGCGTCCCTTTTCTCACAGTGCTGAGTAGCATTGGGTTATAGCCCTGGGTTGTTTGTGCGCTGCCTAGGCCATACTGTGTTTTTGCACAACATTCAAGCTAGCGTCTGGGCATAAAGTATTTTGAGAGTGGAAGTGAACAGGCATATATATTGTTTCTGGACGCGCCTAGGTTCGTTGAAGGACACCACGGATCTTGAGAAATTGACTGCCCTTGGTGAAAATATTGGTTTGCTGCAGCTAAGTTATAGAAATGGGTTAGTCAGAAGAAGAGAAGCTGCAGGAAGAGAAAAGCCCAGCAGCTGAAAGGTCGAAAAGAGAAAGGGAGGAGAAGGAACGAGCAGGGGAAGCGTGGAGTAAGACATGAAATTGGAGGTCCAGAAGAACAGGATAGCGGCTGAAAGGACGAAAAGGGAAAAGGAGGCGACGTAAGATCACAGCCGAAATTGCCGAGAAATAGAAACAGCGAGGGCGGAGATGGCTCAGAAAGAAAGGCAATGACATGAGTTTGGAGCTTGAATTCACCTATCGCTGCAGCACCAAGACACGCAAGTTCTAGTCGAGAGCCCTGAAGGAGAGGATTGCATGTTCAGACTAAATCCGAGCAAGTTACTTGTTCAGTGAGAGAAAATACGATTTAGACGCCTGCATACATAGATTTGAGACCATTTCTAAAGCCAGAATTGGCCGGGGGGCGGGCAATGGTGTTGAACACTCATTTGCGCTCATTTGAGCAGGAACAGGAGCAATCGCTGTGAACGCTTCGACTCGCGTTAGAACTCATTTCCCAAGGAAACCAGTTGAGCGTCCTCGCATGCCAGGCTCTGAGAAGAACACGAAAAGAATTTCGATTGACGGAAAGGACACTCGCAAACAGCGAGATGCTGCCACTCCAGTGATAGCAACGTTTGAATAGCAGTCGGATGAAACGCGCGGTAACATCATCAGCCTATTTAGGTCCACTGCAGGACGAGCCCCTCCCCAACAATTTGCAATCCAATCTATCCAGGGCCAGTTGGCCACACCTCACGCGCCGAAATTTTTAGTTTCATCGCTCCATCTAAACTTTTGCCTGCCTCTTTCGCATTTTCCCTCTCTTGGAATCCATTCCGTCGCTCTTACTGTCCATCTGTTATCTTTCCTTCTCATGAAATCTCCTGCCCAGGTCCACTTCCTTCTTTTACTTGATATAATAATATCAGCTAATCCTCTCTGTTCCCTGATCCATTACGCTCATTTTTTTTATTTCTTAGCGTTACACCTATCATTTTTCTATCCATTTCATGTTGCGTGCTCCTTACTTTCATCTCTACTTTTTTCGTTATCCTCCACGTTTCTGCACCGCAGGGTAGTACTGGGAGAACGCAGTGGTTAAATACTTTTTCGCTTTATTGAGAGCGGCAAGTTTCCAGTAATGATTTCTATTGCCTTCCCAATAGGCTCGAGCGAATACTTATTCTACGGAGAATTTATTTTTCATCGGTTCCAAACGAGAAGTGAAGCTAAGGGGAAGATGGAGGCTTTAATTGATGAACACATCACTAAAAGCGATTGAGAACAGGGAATGTCGCAGGAGTCAGCGCTTCGACAAATGTGCTAGTCTTCGTCGGTTCATCGACTGCCTTCTCCAGTGTACATTTATATACGCCATTGGACGCTCTCCCCCATCCACGAAAGGAGAGTAGCAGAGCAGCATGAGCGAAAAATGGGTAGTGGTTGGGGTGTAGGGGAAGTTGGGTGACAGGTGTTAGTGTGACTAATATACATGGCAAGAACGAAAGCTTCTAAAGAATCCGCTCGTGGTACATATCTTGGAAATCTATTGTGTGCACAACCCTAGAAAGCAGATTGAAGAAAGGAACACATAGGCTAGGTACAGCCCTTGCACCTACCACATGTGTTCCCCCTCCCACCCCGCAGCGAATTTCAAGGAAACCTTGTTGCTAAAAATGTGACCACTGTTTAACGCTGTTGTTGTCGCCGAAGTGGATGGGGAAATCCGCAAATGGAAGAAGAATTTCGGGAAGAAACATTGTTAGCTTGCATATACCTTAACCTTTAGTCGTCATTGTTAACCCGCCCACGTATCTAAATTGACTCAAAGGTTCCCTTTGAAAGGTTTATGCCTGTAGGCTGGAGCATTTTGAACATGAGATAGGATAGCCTGTATTTTCTGTCCCTCGGCGAGAGGAAGTTTGCCTGAAGTATGTGGAGTTTGGGGTAATACGCGGTGTCCGCGGGGTGCCCGTTAATCTAACATTAATTGGCTGACCAGTTTCGCCAATGATTGCTCGTTACAGTGTGCGCATCCCAACATATAACGTTTGAACTAGTTCAAGTGAAACTTGATTCTATGTGATGGACATAGTTCCCGTGCTTTTAACTTTCAAATTATTTTCAATATGTTCGCAATTCCTAAATCTGGGACGGGAGCAAGTTATTACGCAGATGTTGCACTGAGGGTTTACTTTGGCATGTACTAAAAGGTCCTTAAAGATTCTCTTACGGCAGTAGGTGACTCTAGGTATCTCGGGAAACACATTTCTAAGGCGATTGTTGCCTCTTAATCTCGGATAGCATTTGCGAAGAATATTATTTCTGTTTGGGTGCGCATTGGAGTTCTATTTCATGGATAGGAGTTCCTGTTAAGGTTCACTGTTAATTTTAAAGTCCAGTGTTTTAGCGAGGATATTGAGCGTAGCTTCGGCGTTTTTCCTATTGATTTTGTCCAATTTTAATACTTTCCCGGTTTAGGTCATCAACTATGTTTTCTAGCTCGTCTCCATCATCGCCAAAGAGCACAATGTCGTCTGCAAATCTTAATGTGCTAAGACATTCTCAGCCTATTCGAATGCCCTTTTCTTCGCCGTCTAGGCGTTTAGACACGTTCTCTAAACATGCAGTAAATAGCATCGGGGAGATCGTGTCTTCTTGCTTGACACCTCTCCCGATCGGGATTTTTCTGCTTCTCTCATGGAAGAGTAGTGTGGCTGTGCAATATTTGTATATGGTGTCTATGGTTTGCACGTATACGTCAGGTACCCTTTGTCGACGTAAAACTTTTAGAACTGCTTGTATTTCTATGTAGTCAAATGCTTTCTCGTAGTCTATGAACACCATATGGTTCATAGCATGGCTCGTGATAACAGGCTGTGGCGATAGAAACTAGCTTAATAGCATGGCTGTGGCCCATTGTTGAGTAACCTTTCCTAAATGCAGCTTGTTCTCTTGGTTGGTTAAAGTAGAGTGTTTCGCTTATCCTAGTAGAAATTTCGTAAATAGCTTGTATATTACTGGGAGAAGCCTAATTGGTCTGTAATTCTTTAACTCTCTTATCTCACTTTCATGTGGATTAGGATTACATTAGCAGTTTTCCAACTGCGCGGTAACAGCGTGACACTTACTGAATGTGCGGAGAGTGGGAAGAAAGCACTGAGGAAGCAAGATTCGAAGGTCGACAGCCATGACAACAGACAGCCGATTCATCGTCGCCGGCACAGCATCGTGACTCTGTGGACGTGACTCTCTCTCGTGTGGACTGGTGTGCTATGGACTGTCATAGATGATTGTGCATCCTTTAGTGCTGTCTTTTCAGTGGGCAATATCTTGTTTGCTATAGAACATTGCCGTGACTACTTGGCGACATAGAAGTCGCCCGCCTACACGCTGATATGATGCAGTTTGCGCGCTTAGCAGGTACATTTTAGTGAAGACAGGCAGCGCTTTTCACGGCACGAGCGACCAGGCGGGCTCAGCTTAGAACACACGCACGGAAACCTCGGGAGAAAAATTGGTAGACTACGTTTCGACTGGAGCATCCTAACGCGTCTCTGTTGCACAGTAGTGAATGAGTTGTGGGCACAGGCGCTTTCTCAATAAACGTCTTGTTTTACTAAACAGTGTCCATCAAGTTCGCTAAATTACTGGTGGGGACGCGATGCGTTAACGGAAGCGGCATCAACAAAGTTCGCAGTAGTCCTGACCACACCCGACCCACACCAGTAGAACTGACACCTGTAAACCATCGAGCAAGTCGATCTCTTAGAGGTGATTCACCAGGATTCGGGCGTCTTTCTTTCATGCTAAGGGAAACTCCGGAGGGGGACGCACCCGCTATAACTAGCCAGCTACCACAGCCAGAAATGGTCGTAAGCCAACCTCGCAAGCCGATGATGTCCCATGGTCGTTTGAACACGATGAGGACTGGTGGGAAGGTTTCCAGAGTGGCGAGTGTTAATGGATAATTGACAGAGACAGTTGTTCCATCACGTATATCTCGCCTTGGAGGATTTTGCAAAGACGTGGTAGGAATACCATGAGCCCTCATTGACGTCTTGGAAAGAATCAAGGGCGAATTAATACAGACATGCGGCATCACACATCGTATAGGCGGAAATAGCACTTGAAGAAAGGAGCCAGTAGACAAACGAGAAGGTGGCACTGTATGCCGGGAAGATGTGCCGTCTAGTTCGGCGTGCTGATCCCAACATTTCTGAAGACAAGTCGCGCCATTGATGAGGGGCGCAGATCAAGAGCTTTTCGCTGTTCTCCTCCGTAATGCAAGGCGCATGGTCACCGGTGTAGCACTCTGAGAACGCGATTCCGAGATTAGGTCGAAAGCAACAGCCATCGAGAAGTTGATGTAGCAGCGGGCTCGGCAGTAAAACCGTGAGGTAAGCTGCGCGCCTGCACGCGTAGTTTTTAGGGGCGTGCGGAACGACTTTGACACCATGCATGTGCTCAGAATATCAGTGATAAGGGAAGAGTTAAGTAAGTTGCAAACACCTCAGGCCTGAAATGCGTTACTTATCCTCGACGTTGTTCGGGATGAACTGAGGCACGTCATACGGTATCGAGAGCGTGAGCCACAGCCGACTCCGTGCAAGCGAGCATACTCCGAGCTGCTCAGGCATCCTGCTGTAACACGCAGTGAACCAGGTGTGACTACGTTTCCCTACCTTCCTACAGCACGCAGTACACCTCGTGTGTTCGAGTATGACGGTCGCCCATCCACCTCCAACACGTAGCGTGCCACGTTTTGTTGAGCAGAGGCCCACGAAAAGTGAAGTCTGGCGTGACAACGACAGCAGGCCTCCTTGTTTTCATTGTGGACAAGCCGGTCACCTGTGCCAATTCTGTCCGTACGGTTAAACTGGATTGAGAGGTTTTCCTATGAATTGCCATGCCTCCGAAATGGCGAAGACCCGCAGATATTGAAGAATACCTGTCGACGCGCCAAAGCCTCCTCACTCTCGTCCAGCGCCACCACGGTCACCGTCACCTATGCGCTACAGACCGCCTAGCCCACGTGCAGTTTCAACACTGCCAAGACGTTCGCCAAGCCCGCATCAGGAAAACTGAAGCAAGTGACGTCTGGAGGTGAAGCCGCTGATAACCAGAGTAATGAAAATTGTCCATTGCGGTTTCAGTACGATACATTTCCGGCACACGAGTGCACTAGCGACAAGTATGCATCAGGCTTGCATTTGATAGTAGACGTATTCGAGCTGGATGCTTTAGGCGATGCGGGCGCTGATTATTCGGTAATAAGCTGCACCCTAACGTAAACTTAAAGGGGTCCTGAACCACCCTCCGGGCTTGGTGAAAAAACATATTCGACGGCTTGCCTACGCTGCAACGAACATCTCAGCCAAATGCTATAGTCATCCGCGAAGCGTAGCGTTCACAAGCGGAGCACAAAGCTTCCACTTCTTCAGGAGCCCTCAACTCAAAAAGCGGCTTCTCCTCACGCTCTTTGAATATGCTCTATTTCGTCATAGAGCATTTACAAGGAGCGTCGCTGCTATTGGCCGATGGCAGACACGCCCGCCTCGGCTGTGTGCGGGCCCTTCGCAGCGCGCCTTTTTTAAAACCGTAAGCGCGTGCGTGCCGTGCGTGCCGTGCGCTCGCTTTTCCTTGCGTTGTGAGCACCCCCATAGGCAAAATAGTTGCTGGAAATATGCGAAATATATTTGTTAATGCGGAAGCCTCATAGATGCCATTGGAAGGCGTCCGTAAACTACCTCGGCGTGGACGCGAACGGTGCGGTGCAAAAGTCACCATAAATATAGTTTTCCAAGAAGCCAACAAACGCATGCCTGCAGCCCGTAATACATCACAAATTAATCCCAAACTTTAATTCATCAGTGATTGTAGATGGGTTTATTCCCTATGGTACTCCAATGCGCCACCTACTAGTACTCGTACTCAATAACATGGCTGGAGTCATTTCTTCTACAATGTAGATTAAAGGACGAGGTGTGATTACGGTGTACTTGAGTGGATTAGAGCTCATTAAGGCGCATTAGAGTGGATTAAGACAGACGGAGATGCATTAAGGTGGACTATGGCATATTATAGAGCGGATTACGCTAGACTTAGATTAGGGTGAATTAAGGATTACAGCCGATTAAGGTTGACTAAGGTAAATTAGTTTCGAATGAAATCATTACATCTGTAATGTTTGGCTTAATTTGGCGTAACTTAATAACCTGAGCTTATTGAGACTTGACTTAGTCTTAACTTAATTAGCAAGAAACTAATTAGCGTTACGCTAATTAGACTCGGTCTAATTAACTTATACCTAATGATACATTGTTTAATACGCTGGTATTCATTACTCATGATATAATTATGCTTGCGGTAATTAGTCATATCTTAATTATACATGGCCTAATTAGTACAGGCCTAGTTACGCTGTTCTTTGACATATTATCTTAATTAGATATCGCTTGATGAATACTACCTGAAATAGGCCTGATTTAATCAGTGTTACCCTAAGTAGTCCTGAAATGTTTAGCCTCAACTTAATGAGGCTTGACCTTGAAGTCTCAGCATAATTTACCTTTGATTAATAAGTGCTAGCTTAGGTTTGACTTAACTAGTAATAACCTAGCTATGCGCGATTTAATTAGTACTAATTAAATAAACAAGGTCTAATTAGAAGCTTGCTTACGCTAGATTTGTTCATATAAGCTAAATTAGGCGCCGCATAATTAGATTTACCATAATTAGACATGGTTTATTAGTAACGAGGCTCAATTAATTATAAATCATTAGTATCCGCTTAATTAGGCGTGACTTACTTGTCATAGCTCAATTCAGGTTGAATTAGTTCAGTTTGGCTTGGTTTGGCTCAGTTGGATTAGTCCTGTCTGAACTAGGCCTCAATTAATTATTCCTAATTAGGCTCTCTTGAATAAGACTTAGCCTTACCTAACTAGTCCTGGGAATCTTAATTAGGCTCCATTGAATGAGACTTACCCTTACCTAACTCGTCCTACGGAGCTTTGTCTTTACTACAGCGTGGTAGTGTTATGCTAGCATTACATGCCTTAGCGGAGTTTTCGGCAGATTTTCCAGTTTCACCAATAGCTTAAACAGCTTCACTGTTAGAACTGAACTATAGTCGGGTACAACTTAAGAAGGCAGCGGCATTTTCTCCTCAAAGGCGGATGAACACGAGCCTCCACCAATAGGCGCGCACCTCTGGTGACGTCATGAGCCGGACGGCCGGGGACGCCGCCGTCGGAGAACAACATGGCCCCCGTCGCTTCGAACTGGGCCGAGTCGCGTCAGATGTGTGCGTCTCCGTTCGTCAGAGTGAATTCCAATTGTTCGTGGTGGTCTGTCATGCCGGAAATAGAGTCTCGCCGCGCGCGGCGAGATTCGTGAAAAAGGCAGCAACGCCCATTATTTACGGCCGCCGCGAAACAAGCACCATTCAGAAGCGAGCCACGGAGGCGTGCCGATGGTGGTGCGGACGCGTGGCGCCATCTGCCCGTCAAACGTATGACCACAATACACAGCGTCTGAGATTCGAAAGTGACATGGCCGTCGTAAAATCTCAGAGGCCATGCCCAGACCTTTATACAGTTTTCGTTAAGCCTGCCCGTACCGAGACGCCGAGCAACAAGTATCCTCGCAGTAGGTTTTTTGGTAGCGTGAACAGCCGTAGCGCTAGAGAGACGTACATGGTCAACGAAAGACAGTCATCTGGTTAGAGCTCACGTTTTCGGGAGACCTTTCAAATAGAACAACACAAGTTGGGGCGTCAGGACGTTCTTGGCTGCCTCGTCGCCGCTTGCCGCAAAACGCGAGTGGGGACTTGTTGACGCGCGCGTGCCGCGGAAGCACTCGCCGCGCGCATTTTTGCTGCTAGTGGGGACCGGCCTTTACGGTGCACAATTTATGCCGCGTGCGTTTGTTCTGAGCCGTAAGCCGGCGATGAGAGATTGTAGCGTCCGGTGCCGTTGATCTTGCTCCGTAGCAGACGACGCTCAGCGTTGTAGAAGGCACGGAGTTATTTTTCTCTCGCGATACGGCATGTGCTGTAGCATTTCCATCATGACAGTTTTACCAAAGCACTCGCCTAGACACACAAATCTTATTTATACCGACAAATACGCGTCTTAGAAGCAGTCACAATTTTTTGAGCGGGACTATTTCTTTAGTCGCGGGGGCAATTGCGCTTCGGTCATCTGGGCGGGGCCTCTCCTGTCTTCTAAAGTTGTACCCGACTATAGTGTATTCACACATTAAAGTAATCAATCCATCTTACCGCATGTCAACGCACCTTATTCCACATTAACCTGTCGGCAAGGGTCCGAGTTGTGAAGGTCTTCCTTCCGAGTCATAGTAGTCACTTTCGAGCCCGGCAGCATGATTGTCCCGTCTACAAGCACTAATCAACATATAACTAACCTGGGGTTATGCAGGACAAGGTGGAGCAGCGTTGGTAGTTGCGCTGTTTGTCCTGACGCCGCGTTATGCGCAATATTGACGACACGCAGCGCACTGACAAAGTAAACGCTCACACCTGCGAGTCTAAACATGTGTGATGAACGAAGACAAAGTTTCGGAGGATCGAAAAAAGAAATGATGTGGTGATCGCGAGGGCACGCGACCGAGCCCAGGCGCGAAGCGAGCAGGCGGCCACAAGTGCGCTGCAAAGAAACAGCCCCTAAACAGCCCCCCGTAGTCGCGCGCTTTTCGTCAGCCACTGACACGTCGCTGAAGTCTGGTGACGTAAAGCGGTGGGCGGGGCACCTCCTCCGACACCGCCCTAAGCAGCTCTGTACCCTCTATTCCGCTGAGTTGAAACAGGACTGGAAAGGGAAGTTTCCCGGTCGCAATATCTTCGCTCCTAACAAACCGTTTTGGAAAATTCTTTCGGCTGTGAATTTCTGAGAGGCATTCAATACACACCCAGCCGTTTTCAAAACCAAGTCCGAGTGGTGGTTCAGGACCCCTTTAAAGTCGCAGTGGATGGGGCCGCAGATAGGACCGCAGACAGACACCTTATCAGGCTCCTTGGTAAATGCACCGCAGGGCTTGCGGTATGGGGATTCACTTACGTCTCTGACTTCATCGTACTGCTAGAATGATCAATAGAATTTACACTAGGTATGGATATTTTCAAGCGACCGACGCCAATAAGCCTATGTAGGCCGAGCCTGTCATTTTCAACAGAATGAGCTATATCTGTACATATCTCCGAGAAGCGACATCTTACGGCACTGGGTGTTGTCGAGGATGATGCAACGGTACCGCCATGCTACAGTGTAATAGATCTCATGGAGAATGAATGATTTCACGACAGGGGAGCTCCCCGCCCCGGTGGTGTAGTGGCTATGGTACTCGGCTGCTGATCCGAGGGTGGGGGATCGAATCCCTGTGGCGGCGGCTGCATTTCGATGGAGGTAAAATGTTTTGTCCCATGTGCTGTGCAATGTCAGTGCACGTTAAAGAACTCCAGGTGGTCAAAATTTCCGGAGCCCTCCACTACGGCGTCTCTCATAATAAGAGCTAGTTTTCGGACGTTAAACCCCGCATAACAACAACGACAGGGGAGCTATGACGTAGCACTTTTTTTAACAAATGCACCTGCCTGGCTCGAGGCCTTGTTTATCTAAGAAATGTCCATGGAGATGTCATGCTCACGAATTTTGAAAATGGATTCCAGCACATCGCACAAGACACAGCAATTGCCTATTTACACAAATTCCAAGCAGTGGCTGAAATATGCAGCCTCACCACAAGGCCAACTGCCCTTCTAGGAACTTGCAATGTCGACGCCTCGTTTACCATCCCTACGCACCCACCCAAAGCAAAAAAACAGCAGCTAGATGCCGTTATTAAATATTTTGTGACGGCTTCTACGCACCTTGCAAAGTGCCTCGTACGTCTATGAAAAAACAAATCATTACATCAAAAGACACGAGGCCGGTATGCTATCACCCGTATCGAGTGTTAGCAAAGGAAGGAAAGATAATAAGTAGAAGAAATGTTTTCAGATATCGTCTTCCAGGCTTTCGAACTGTCCAATGGCGTCTCCTGTAATGCCGGTTGATCACCAGGAGAACGCACTTCGCTTCTGCATCAACTGCCGCAAATTGAGTAGTGTACGTGAACGAGATGTTTGTCCTCTACGAGGCATTGACGACACATTACATCGGTTGCGATATGGCGAGAGTTTTCTCACCTCTAGGTCTCAATAGCGGATATTGGCAAATACAAGTGGATAAGCGGGTTTGTGAACGACAGCATTTGTAAACTTTGATGTCCTCTACTAACATGAAGTGCTTCCCTTCGGCCTCTGTTCGGCGCCACCAAAGTTCTGTGGAAAGATGGACACTGTGCTCGGCGGACTGAAATGCCAGTCATGTTTAGTGCATTTGGATAATGTGGTTCTAGTTTATACAATATTTGACCAGATGTAGGATATCTACAGTTGGGATTTTAAGCTATTCACTAAAGATACTCTACAATTAAGCCGGAAAATGGCAGTTAGGCTTCCAAGAGCCTCGACTTCTCGGACATACCATCAATGCGGCATGCCTTCGGCAAGACTTCGAAAAGAGAGCCGCTGCTGCTACTTTTTCAAGACCCATAGACTGAAATTCAGGGGCGATTATTCTTGGGCTTATGTACCAGCCATAGAAGGTTCATAGGAAACCTTTGGAAGAATGCTGAACCCCTCACAAAACTCACAATTGAAGAGGTATTCTTCGAGTGGTAAGACGAACTGCAAGACGCATTTGATGAGTTCAGAAAACGTCTGCATACTTCTCCAGTCCTTGCCCGTTTTGATGAAATAGTGGACACCGAAGTTCACAATTATGCGAGCACTGTTGTCCTCGGCGCCGTACTGTTCCAGTGACAAAACGATCAAGAGAAAGTAATAACTTATGCCAGGTGCAAGCTCTCCATAGGAGAGATGAATTAATGACCGAGCCAAAAAGAATGTCTTCCGGTAACATGGTACATAATAAAATTTCGCCCTACCTCTGTGGTAGGTCATTCAAATCAGTCAGTGATCCCCGTTCGCTCTAATGGCTGGCGAATCTCGAGGGCGTATCAGGACGACTAGCAAGATGGGGCCTTAGGCTTCAAGATAGATAATTACTGTCATATACACGTCCGGAAACAAACGCAGCAACGTCGACTGCTTGTCACATGCACCAGTCGAGACAGGTATTTCGGCAGAGCACTTATCCTTCTTAGGCATTGTTGACGCTTCAGAAATCGCTGTACAAGGACGAAATGACCCGGAGTTGCTGCCGCTCATACAGCCTGTACAGGGTGCGTTCAAGTTCCACGTACTTTTTCAAGGGTGTTCTCCACGGTCTGTCTTCGCTGTAGTATCCTCTACAAGAGAAACTTCGAGCACAACAAGAGAAATTTCTACTTCTCGTGCATACAGCTATTTGACAACAAATTCCGCAGGAATGTCACGACGAGTGAACATCCGCACATATGGGCGTGAGCCGTATATTCGCAAGAATCCACCTGAAATACTGCTGGCCTAAGTTCCTGGCATCAGCGCAACATTATGTCAAGATTTGTTGCGAGCGTTAAAGGTGGAAGACACCATCTGAAAGCAGGAGGCCTTCTCCAGCCAGTAGATCCACCAAGGGCTCCATTCCAACAAGTTCGCATCGACCTCCTCGAAGCATAGCCAACATCCTCTTCAGGAAAGAAATGGATGTCTCTAGTCACGGACTGTCTCACCCGTTACGCGAAAACCGACCCTGTGCACAGTGCGACGGCTGGAAAGTAGCAATGTTTTTTGTGAATCATAGTGCTCAGGCACGGCGCTCCCACATAAGTTATAACTGATCGGGGTACTCCTGCGGATATAATGCAATGCTTTATGCGAATGTCACACACTGATCACAGAAGAACGGCGTACCACCCTCAGGTCAATGGTTTAATTAAACGCCTCAGCAGAATGTTGGATGACATGCGTGAGATGTACGCGGGTGTTCAATATCCACTGTGAGATGAAATCTCGCCCTACATCACCTACGATTGTCATACCGCCGTTCAAGAAACAGCCCGAGTTCCGCTGTTTCAACTTATATTCGGGCGAAGTGTAACCAGAACAATCGATGCTGTTGGCCCTAGAAGAAGAGAACGACCATCCCTCCGACCTGGCAGATTTCTTGCAACGAGCTGAAGAAGCACGACAGATAGCACGATACCAAATACGCCAGCAACAACGCGTCGGCTCCAGCCGGGGGAAACCACCGACGTCATCATCATGAGCCACATATGCCTTGTTCACGGCAAATGCCTCTCCCAGAGATCTACGATTATCCCGGTGTAGAGTTGTTGATCTCCTGTGATGTCATTTGTGCTTGACCTTTCTGCCGAGTTCTTGATCTCAACTGCCCACCAACTTTATGCCGACATTAAGCCTGCAACGCTTGCCTTCTCTAGGGATCCATTCTGTTAAACATAATGATCTTGCCTTCTCATTACGTGGCTTGCGCACGTCAATTTATTGTTAATAATTTCTATAAATATGCCTTTAACGCACGTTTCTTCCCTAACCAACTCCATTCTCTTCCTGCCTCTTAACCTTACACCTACGATTTCCCCGTTCCATAGCTCGCTGCGTCGTGCTCAATTTAAGCTGAACCATATTAGTTACCCCCCATTTTACTTTCATCTAGCCCGCCATCCCCTTAATATTACGCATTTCGCGCGTATAACGAAGTGCATTTCAGTGTCGACTTGCAGTGCTCATCCCGGCACGAGTGACCAGGCGGCCCCGGCTTGTATGCGTCGCACACACGAGGCGACCGTTCGACTGAAGACTACCCTTCGACGTGGGAACTCAAACGTGTGTTGCCGGCATAGAAGTGATTCTTTAGTTGCGGGCAGCGGTTAGCTCTCACTAAACGTCTTATTTTATTAACCTGTGTTCATAAGGCTCGTTACAATGTCATAACATTCTTAAAGCAGGGGCAGGGTCACAACATCGTGCACGGCACCCCATTGGAGGAGAGCCCGGTATCACGTTAGAGACGAAGCCACACCGCGTCGAATTCAACAAAGAAAGGAAGGAAAAAATAGCCGCTCAACAACCTTCAACGCGCCGGAGGTGACGCAGCGGCTGGCCGAAGCAAAGACGGGCAGTTTGTAGAATGTGCTGGGAAATGTGGAAGTAGGTGACGCCATCACCACGGGTGTGCACGGGAGTCAGGCAAAGAGAGAGAGAGAGAGAAAGAGAAGGGGGAGAGTGCACACCGATGCTCGTCTCAAAATGTGAGGGTGAAAGGGGTGCCGCCTTAGAGGCCTAGGTTGAGAAGAAACGCATGTAAAATGCACGAGTTTATTTCTCCAGCATTGTCACAAGCTCACAGGATGTTCACATCACGGAACAAAATGAGACATTGTGTTACGTGATTTTCGTGAGAAATGTCACGGCGCATTGTGTTACGTGACGTTGGCGAAAACATGTCACATGACACTCTGTTATGTGGTGTTGGTGGTAACGTGTAACGTGATATTCCGTTACGTGGTTTGGGCGACAACATGTGACGTGGCGTCGTGTTACGCAATTTCCGCAAGAACATGTCACGTAACATTTGCTCACTAATTTCGGGGTATTATGTCACGTGACTTTGCATTACGTGAGTTTGACGAAAACACGCGAAATGATATTCCATTACGTGATGCTAGCGGAAACGCCTCACGTCACATTGCACTCCGTTGTTTTGACAGAAACATGTCAAGTGATATTGTGATACATAATTTTTGCGGAAACATGTCACATGACTTCGCTGTACGTGATGTTGGCAGCATATGTCATAAAAGATTGTGTTATGTGATTTGGCATGAACATGTCACAGGACTTTGTGTTACGCGGTGTTGGGGAATAATGTCGTCTGTCATTAGGTTACGTGATCTTGAGGAACATGTCACGTGACATTACGTTACGTGTTTTTGGCGGAACCGTGTGAAATGAGATTGCGTTACATATTTTCGGAGAAACATGTCACACGATTTCACATTAAGCCATGCCTCCAGTACATGTCAAGTCACATTTCATTATGTGATTTTGGGAGAACATATCTCGTGATAGTGCTACGTGAATTCTGGCGGGAAAATGTCACGTGACATTGCTTTACGGGTGTATGAGGGACATGTCATGCGACGTTGCGTTACATGATTTTGTGGGAACATGTAACGTGACATTGCCTTACGCGATGTTGGCGGAAACATGACATGTGACATTGCAATACATAATTTTGGCGGGTACATGTCACGTAACATTTCGTTAGGTGATTTTCGGGGCAGCGGGTGTCGTGACATTGGGTTACGTGATTTCGGAGGAACATGCCACGTGACATGCATTACGTGGCTTTTGCGGAACCGTATCACGCGATATTGTGTTACGCCAGTTTGGCCGAAGCATGTCACTTGATATCGGTTTACGTGATCTTGACACAAACATTTCACC
This sequence comes from Hyalomma asiaticum, assembly GCA_013339685.2. Lineage (NCBI taxonomy): Eukaryota > Metazoa > Arthropoda > Arachnida > Ixodida > Ixodidae > Hyalomma > Hyalomma asiaticum. The sequence goes on from CM023486.1 coordinate 30,164,111, forward strand.
TGACATCTTGTTATATTGTTTTGGTGGGAACGCGTGACATAATCACCCGAAATGGCTTAATGCATTGTCACGTGACATGTTCCGGCAACAACCGGCAATGCAACATCACGCGACACGTTCCCGCCAAAATCACGTAAGCAATGTCACGTGAGATGATTCTGTCTAAATCACCTAATGCCATGTCACGTGGCACTTTCTCGAGCTGCTCTAGCTGCCTTTCGCCGAGGAGGGCCGTGCTAACACGTAGTTTCGCCAGAGAGGTCGCAGTGCTCTCTCCGGCTAACTAACAACGTCGCGTGTGTCGGCGGCGGCTTTCCTACCATATCTTTCTGCAGCCCTGACCACGCGCTTTGGTCCAGGTGCCTCGCATATTGTCGCAACGCCCGCGTTGCCTTCACCCTATACCTCTGAAGTGAATCCGTCTGCGAGTGCTGGAAGGAAAGCGGTCGATGCGATCGCTGTACCCGGCGAAATTCCTCCGCGATGTAAAGTGGGCAAAGTTCAAGCTGCTTGTCGCGGTGGCGCGGTGTGAAGAAGCGCGTACCAGAAGAAATCAATACAACATGACTTCGGCCGCAGCTCCTCTAGGCCGCATTAAAACGGAAAGGCGGGCTAGTTGGTTTGGCGACATAATGAAACATTTGCGCACACAACACGAAGCCACAACGAAGAAGTACACAAGGACTAGCGCAGTCCTTGTGTACTTTTTCGTTGTGGCTTCGTGTTGTGTGCGCAAAAGTTTCATTATGCAGCCTCTGGGCCGTTGTCTCCGCCGCTCGTTCATGACCTGGTGCTTTACGCAATCATGCGGCCGCGTATCATCAGCATGCTTGTGGAGGAGCTCCAGCAGATTGCCATTCACGCTGAAGCAACGCGCTTAACTTCTCATGTCATCATTGCAACACTGTCACTCAAGGCATATTCGCGCCTGCACGCGCAGCAACTGCTCGCAAATGTGCTGCGCATCCACACTTGCTTGCAGAGTGATATACAGGGCCCACTTCGCGGCCGCACAAGATCGACTGCTAGCCGTGGCCGCTGCACCTGCTCTACATTTATGTACGCCATCTTCCCATGTGCAGTAAAGTGAACGCTTTCTCCTTCGCTTAATTTCCACAGCTTGGTACACACGCAATATCGACCATATAGCAGCAAGACTAAACGACAACAATGGCCTGAGCACGGCCGCCGTTTCTCATCAGTATCGCTCTCCTACGAATGACGTGTCGTGGTCATTGATTCCCTTGGTGCGAGTCTGGTCACGCCTAAGCACACCTGCACACTTACTTAATAAGCCAACGGTCACTACCATTCAGATTACCCCTAAACCTGCCTGTCTTACTTCGTGTATTTCAACATTCATTGCTATCGCATACACTGCTCTGCCCTTCTGGCGACTGTCACTTTTTTTTTCATTGCGAGGCCCATTCCCTCACCTGGCGATAAGCTACAGTAGTTGTGCACTAAATCCTAAACACGAAAGTGCTACTGACTCGTTGTTTATTGTTTTTTTCTTTTGTCAATTGGGATGATTCACGTGTCGTTTCTAAACATGAATGGTTGGCAAGCGCATGCAAGTCGCGGCCCTTTTTGGCCCTTCCCACATTCGAGGTATCCTAACAATTGCGCAACCTTTAAGTTTCTCTGTAAGGATTGAGCTCCATAGCAATCCTTCGCCGCATTCCCATCACGCTATCATGCGCTTGCGTTGCTCTTCAGTCACATAGCCATGAAATTGTCATAACGCCACTTGGGAGAAAGTGCGAGTTACTTGTGTTACTCTGTGGGCACCCCCGTCGTCTTGTGCCCCCTGACATAAATGCACAACAAACGTCGCCTAGGAAGAAGGCACCATTACGATTTAGACTTGAGCTAGCTGGTAATGGTTCATCTCGAGGTGGGTGCAGCAATACACGAAAAACGCGGACAAAGAAGACGCACCCGTCTTGTGCGGCTTCATCCATGTTTCGTGCAACACTGCACCTACCCCAAGAGGAAGAAAGCAGGAAGACATACGTGTCGTGGATGAGCGCCTAGTACGCGGCGCTCCATTGCAAGGGGTGAGAGGTTCGATTGCCCGGTCGCCGAAAGTTTTTGCTAATTTCTCTATTTGCACTTACCTCGAATTTTTCCTCACTCACAGTGCCGTTTTTTCACTCACAACCGGCGACGCCGGCACGGGAATTTCTGCGAAACGAGCTGCTGCGTTAATAAATCCGCCGCGTTACTGATAATGCTTGCATTAATGATACTGTCGCGTTAATAAATGCGTCGCAGTTGCAAATTACTCAGCCACACGGTATTCGGCCACGCGAGAATTGCCCTCAATAGTCCACTGCGTGGCACCGACAAACAAATGGCCTCGCAGAGTTTGTCAGTCGCACGTTGCCTGAGATGCTATGTGCGTTTCTGGAGACCACAATGACTGGGAGAGCACACTGCTTTATGTGTCTTTACATAAAATTCTCCCATCACGAGACCACTGGCTTTTCGCAGTCTTTTACCTCCTCTTCGGTCCCTTACTTCGTCCTTTGACATGATTCTGCCTTCGCCAACAAGTGCTCCGACTGAATATGCTCAATATATCTTCCGTAAGGCTCGTCTAGCCTGACAGATTGCTCGCCATAGCCTAAGTGTGTCACACGCTACTCAGAAGATTCGTAACGACAGCCAACATCGAGACGTCCAGTTTTTTCCTTGCTCTGCAGTACTCCTACGCACACTATTTCAACACGTCGGCTCGCTCGTAAAGCTGCTGCCACGGTGCTTAGGGCCCTCCAGGAAGCTATGTCGACTGGGCCATATAATCTCCGAGTTTGCACAATGGACCCACGCGACCTCACTGACTTTGTGCGCGTTTATCCACTGAGGCCTTGCCTGACAGCACTTCCGTCATCATAGCTGAAACGAGACGGCGGCTTTACCGCTGGGAGGGGGGAGGATGTAACGGAGCTGTTAGGGATGCCTCAAAAGCGACAACTCTGTCGGTGCATCGAAGAAGTTTGAGGAGTGGGGCTGGCGAAGTTTTTTGACCAGCCATTTTATCACATGTGTCCTGACATCACTTTACATAGCCTATAAACACACTTTTATCTGCCACTTATGCGTTCTATTCACAATGTACATATATTGTTACGAGTGATATTCAGACAAAACCGAGTGGGCACGATGTCTTGGCGAAATGGCGGTGGTGCAGCAGCCACAGCCTGACGTTCTCTTCCTCTTTCGTCATATCGCTGCGCTGAGATGGCTTGTTGGTGTGATATAACCCCTCGGCGGCGCAAGCACCGTCTCGGTGCTGAATCTAGACATGTGCGGTCGAGGGAGGGTGATAAGGCTTCAGCCGAGCCACGTAAACTATGTCGCTCGAACGAAACGATGAAGTGGGGGAATCGGCTGGGACGAACTCTTATGTGATGTCAGTCACCTGACGAACGACACTGTAGGGGCGGGCCAGTGTAACGTAACAGCAGCTTCTGGGAAAGCTGCACGCACCAGGTAGGTGACAATAGAAGCACCAGTGGACCACGAAGAAATTACACGTTTCTATGGTGGTGTAATGAAGAAGACGATAAGGAGGGCCAGCAAGCAAGCCGCAGCGTTGTCGATGGTCTCGTGCCTCGAGCTAGCGCTTGCCCGGATTTTGGCTGCTTGATGCTTGCCGGTTGTCGGAGCTCGCCTTTGACAGTCCTAGACGTCCAGACGTCAATAAACCACGTCTCATTTGGTGGAGGTGCGTGGGTTCCCAGTACCAATCTGGAACTTCGCTCCCGGACGCTTCAACCTGTTCCTGTCCCCAGCGTCATCATGGATGACGCCAACCCTGCTCAGCCCGGACCTTCGGCAATCCATGTCACCTGCGGCGCCGTCCACCGTCAGCGGGACCCGCCAATCTTCAACGGCTCAGGTGACTCGGATGGTGAAGACTGGTTAACTGTGTACGAACGAGTAAGTGAGCATAACAAATGGGACGATCCAATGAAGTTGAGTCACGTCGCGTTTTACCTCGCCGATGTCGCTCAACTGTGGTATAACAACCACGCGACCGCTATTCCAACTTGGCATGTGTTTAAGACTTCCATTACGGATGTCTTTGGCCGGCCTACGGCGCGCAAGCTTCGCGCAGAGCAGACCTTGCGTCAACGTGCTCAGCAACCCGGAGAGAACTTCACGAGCTACATCGAGGATGTGCTCAACCTGTGGAGTCGTGTGAGCTCCGCGATGACTGAGGACGAGAAGATCAAGCACGTTCTGAAAGGCATCGAGGACGACGCCTTTGAGATGCTTCTCGCAAAAAATCCCGCCACCGTGGACGCCCTCATCTCATTATGTCAGAGCTTTGACGAGTTGCGTAAGCAGCGCACAATCGCTCGCCAAGCCCTCACAATTCCTAGTGCGCATTCTACTTTGTCAAGTTTGCAGCCAGCCCCCCACCCCGCCGATCAACAGCCGCTGTTATCTACAATCCAGGATTTTATCCGTGAAAAGGTAGCACGTCAGCTCTCCTTACTACCTCTCACGCACGCGCCTACACCGTCTTTGGCTCCGGACCTTCAACAGGTCATTCGCGCCCATGTTGCCTAGAGCCTCGCGCCTATGCCACAGCCACCACCTGTCACTGCCCCTCCAACCTACGCTTCTGTGGCTGCTCCCCCACCTCAACAACCTGCGTCGTATTTCCGACCCGTGGTTTCGACCCACACCGCCCCGACGACCGTGCGTGCTGCGACGCCCACTTACGCGAGGCCTCCGGCTCTGCTCTTCCGACGCCAGGACTCGTGGCGGACGTCCGACAACAAGCCGATCTGCTACGCCTGTGGTGTCGTTGGGCACATCGCCCGCTACTGTCGCCGGTATCCTCCTAGCCCGTACGACACAATTCCCGAGCCTGTTCCTCCGCCCTTCCGTACGCCACCAAGGTACACCACGGATGATCGTCCGCCCTACTCAAACCGTCGCTCTCCATCCCCTCGACGACGCTCGCTATCACCGATGCGTCGCCGTCCAACTATGGAAGAGGGAAACTGATTGCTGCAGTTCCGGAGGCAAGAGCTGTACGCGACGCGAACTATCAAAGGCCTCCATCTCTTTCGCCGCAAAACGTCATCGATGTGACCATTGAAGGAACTGCCGCAATAACGCTTATTGACACAGGGGCCGCTGTTTCTGTAATTTGTCAAAATCTCTGCCGTAGGATAAAGAAATTGACGATGTCGGTTCCAGGACTATTGCTCCGCCCTGCAAGCTCGCAGTGCATTTCTCCTTCTGCCATGTGCACCGCACGTGTTGTTATCCAAGACGTACTTTACGTGATAGAGTTCTATGTGCTGCCGTCATGCTCCCACGACATTATTCTCGGATGGGACTTTCTCTCACGTCATCGTGCTGTCATAGACTGTTCTCTGGCGGAAGTGGCTCTTACGCCGCTGCAAGACTCCATTTCGGCTGACCCTGTTCTCGACCCTCGCAAACTTGTGGTTGCTGAAGACACAGATATACCGCCGAAAACGTGGACCCTCGTCCCTGTCTCCTGCCCCGCCGCCCTAGAAGGAATGGTCTTGTTTGCGCCCTCCGATGTCTTTCCCCGTCGTCGTGGTCTACGCCTGCCGTTTGGGTTTGCAGTACTTACCATGGAGTCTGGTACTGCGACGATGATGATTTCCAACACATCCTCGACGCCTATTACCCTACTCCGTGGTGAGTGCTTGGGCCATATACAAGATGTCGAATTCCTGCATTCCCTGGATTTCACTGAGGACCAACCCTGCCTTCAACTAAATGCTATGACGTCAGCCGTTTCAAAATCTCTAGCTCCTGATGGTTTTTGCCCCTCTGTCGCCGCCGATCTACCGCCCATGCATCGCGACGAACTCATCTCCCTTCTCCGAGAGTTCCGCTCGTCCTTCGATTGCGCCCAGTCATCTTTAGGCCGTACAACGAGTGTTCAACACCATATCGACACCGGCTCTCATGCTCCCTTACGCCAGCGCCCTTACCGAGTATCGGCTGAAGAACGGCGTATCATCAACGAACAAGTCGATGACATGCTTACACGCGTTGTCATTCAGCCGTCGCAGAGCCCCTGGTCATCGCCTGTTGTACTTGTGCGCAAAAAGGATGGATCCATCAGATTTTGTGTTGACTATCGCCGCCTCAACAAGATAACTCGGAAGGATGTGTACCCGTTGCCGCGCATCGACGACGCTCTCGAGTGCCTGCAAGGAGCAGAATACTCCTCCTCTTTGGATTTGCGGTTGGGTTACTGGCAAGTCCCGATGGCTGAACCTGATCGCCCGAAGACTGCCTTCATTACTCCCGATGGACTGTACGAGTTTAAGGTGATGCCGTTCGGATTGTGTAACGCGCCAGCTACATTCGAACGGATGATAGATAACATTCTTCGCGGCTACAAATGGAATACCTGCCTCTGTTACCTTGATGACATCGTAGTCTTTTCTCGAGATTTTCCCACTCACCTTGTGCGCCTGCGTGCTATTCTGAAGTGCCTCACATCTGCCGGACTTCAACTTAACATAAAGAAGTGTCATTTTGGTGCGCGCCAGCTGACGATACTAGGCCACGTCGTCTGCAAAGACGGCGTCCTCCCGGACCCCGCGAAACTGCGTGCTGTTGCCGAGTATCCCAAGCCCACCTCCTTGAAGGCGCTTCGAAGTTTCATTGGGTTGTGTTCTTACTTCCGTCGATTCGTCCGCGACTTTGCTACCATCATCGCACCTCTTACGAATCTTCTCACCGCCTCTAACGGCCTGCTTGCATGGTCAAGCGAGTGCAAGGCATCTTTCAGGACGCTAAGGCGCTTGCTAACGTCGCCTCCTATACTCCGTCACTTCGATCCCAATGCGCTTACGGAGGTCCACACTGACGCCAGCGGCGTCGGTCTTGGTGCTGTCTTGGCTCAGTGGAAGCCAGGCTGCGAGGAATACGTTGTAGCTTATGCGAGTCGAACCTTCAAGAAAGCCGAGTGCAATTACTCGGTTACCGAGAAAGAGTGCCTCGCCATAATTTGGGCGTTGGCGAAGTTTCGCCCGTATCTTTATGGTCGCCCCTTTGACGTTGTCACAGATCACCATGCTCTGTGTTGGCTCTCGTCGCTGAAAACCCATCAGGGCGCCTCGGTCGCTGGGCGCTCCGTCTGCAAGAGTACGACATTCGTGTTATATACCGGTCAGACCGTAAACACTCCGACGCCGATGCACTGTCCCGCTCACCACTAGCGTCCGACACGGCTTCACCGTCAGGTTCTTCCCTCTCTCCAATTGACTTTTTGGACATGTCATCGGAGCAACGCAAGGATCCGTGGGTTTGCCAACTCCTTGACTTTCTGGCTAACCCATCCCTTCGTACCACTTCTAGAACTATCCGTCGCAATGCTTCCCATTTCGTCGTTCTAGATGATCTCCTTTACCGCCGAAATTACACACCTGATGGCCGAAAGTGGCTGCTTGTGATACCACACCACATGCGCAAGGATATCTGCGCCGCTTTCCACAACGACCCGCAAAGCGCTCATGCCGGTGTTCTAAAGACCTACAACCGCCTTCGTCAACGCTACTACTGGCGCGGCATGTATGCCTTTGTGTGCAAGCATATCCGCGCTTGCATTGAGTGTCAACGGCGCAAAACTCCACCTGAACACCCAACTGGCACACTCCAGCCTCTCCCGTGCCCTGGCCGTCCATTCGACCGAGTTGGAATCGACTTATACGGCCCGCTTCCCTCGACTGCATCTGGAAACAGGTGGATAATTGTTGGCGTGGACCATCTCACACGTTACGCCGAGACCGCAGCGTTGCCCACAGCTACTGCGAGAGAAGTTGCATTTTTCATCCTACGCAACCTTGTCCTGCGCCACGGTGCTCCTAGGGAACTTTTGAGCGACAGGGGACGCGTCTTTCTCTCTGATGCTATTCAAGCATGCTTGTTCAGTGCAACATTATTCACCGCACGACGAGCGCATATCATCCGCAAACGAATGGTTTGACAGAACGCTTCAATCGCACTCTTGGTGACATGCTGACAATGTACAATGCATCTGACCAGACCAACTGGGACACCGTCCTCCCATTCGTGACGTACGCATACAACACTACTACGCAAGCGACCACCGGATTCTCACCGTTCTTTCTTTTGTATGGACGCGAGCCATCATGTACACTGGACACTGTGCTGCCTTACACACCTGACTCCAGTGAATACACACCAATTTCTGACGTTGCTAAGTACGCGGAAGATTGTCGACAGTTGGCTCGTTCTTTGACAACAGACGCACAAGGTCGCCAGAAGCTTAGACTCGATTGTGACCACTTTCCCGACGGGAGCCCTCGTTTGGCTTTGGGTCCCCCCGAGTACGCCTGGACTTGCGTCGAAATTACTCGCGCGATATCACGGTCCCTACCGCATTCTCGCTCAGACGTCTCCCGTCAAGTACGAAGTTGAGCCCGTGACTCCATCGCAGGATTTACGTCGTCGTGGACGAGAAATTATCCACGTCAGCCGCCTCAAACCTTATTATGACCCCGCCATACTATCAACGCCTTAAGTAGCCAGGATGGCTACGCTCGTCGCCGGGGGTCATTGTAATGAGAAGACGATAAGGAGGGCCAGCAAGCAAGCCGCAGCGTTGTCGATAGTCTCGTGCCTCGAGCTAGCGCTTGCCCGGATTTTGGCTGCTTGACGCTTGCCGGTTGTCGGAGCTCGCCTTTGACGGTCCTAGACGTCCAGACGTCAATAAACCACGTCTCAGTGGCAATTATATGACTGCATTTGGCGAGCATGGTCAGCGCGGGCGGTCGCTTTACCCGCGTATTGAGTCGCCGTGGGCTGCAGGGTGTCGAGAGGTAACGTGGGCTCTCGGCCGTATACGAGGCAAAATGGTGAATAAGCAGCCGTGTCGTGACGCGATGAATTGTAGGCGAAGGTCACATAAGCCAAATGAACATCCCAGTCTTGGTGGTCCGCCGCAACTTATATATACAGCATGTCACTTATGGTTATGTTTACGCGCTCCGTCGGACCATTTATTTGTCTGCGGAGGGTACGAAGTTCTGAACTTGTGCTCTGTGGAACAACAGCATAGGATGTCATCAACTAAAGCTGAGAGGAAGGTGCGGCCGCGGTCAGTGACCAATTGACGCGGCGCTCCGTGCACTAAAAGGATGTCGTACAGCAGAAAATCAGCGACGTCAGTGGCGCACCTCGTCGGAAGGGCTCGTGTGACAGAGTATCGCATAGCGTAGTCGGTAGCCACAGCGATCCATTTATTTCCGGAGCTGGAGAGCGGCAATGGGCCAAGCAAGTCGAGACCAACTCGGAAAAGAGGTTCTGGTGGAATGTCGATTGGCTGGAGGAATCCAGCTGGAAGGGCGGACGGCTTTTTCTGACGTTAGCAGGGCTCACAAGTAGCCAGATAGCGTCGAACAGAGAGGCCAAAAGAAGCGATGACGGACACGGTAGTCGGTGGACGAAATGCCCAAGCGGCCCGCCATGGGGGCGTCGCGAAGTTGGATGAGCACAGTCGAACGCAAGTTGCCTGGTATGATGATTAGCAGGACAGAGCCGAGGGGGTCGAGGTTACGGCGGTATGAGATGCCGCCTTGGTGGATGAACATCTGCAGGGAAGCGTGTGAGGAGTTCTGTCCAGCTGGTTAATGACAGCTCGTAAGGCAGAATCGTGGCGTTGCTCCTTGCCAATTGCAAGCGTCTGTGACGCAGAGCAGATATAGTCAACAGTGTCGGCACCGATTGCATCTTCTACAGGCTAGCGAGATCAACAGTCCGCAGCTTGTTGCAAACGTCGTGTGATGTACACGATAGAGAACGAATATTCTTGGAGACGTAAAGCCCAGTGAGCGAGTCACCCTGTGGAATCTGAGTTAGGCTAGCCAGCAGAGGGTGTGATGGTCGATGACGACGCGGAATGAGCGCCAGTAGAAGCATGGACAAAACTTCACGCCTGCCCATACAAGAGCGAGGCACTCGGGCTCTGTGTGAACACCACGCGTAAACATAGCGTCAGGAACGGGTAAAACTATGCAAGCACCATTAGGTACAGCTGGCGTAGATGTTAAGTTGGTGTGTGTAACAGAGCTGGGCAGAAGGCGAATAAAACCAAAGCAGCATAGACGGCTCTAGGGTGTGCTGATAGGATCGGAAAGGAGTCGCCCTCTCCTGCTCGACGTCACTCTCGTCGAATGATGCTGTTGGGATTGTCACACCGACGAGGCTGGGAAGACATCTTTGCAAGATGAAGTAGACGCCGTTGGAGGAAGACGCATCACACTTCGTGCTGGCCGGCGACATTTAGCCCGTTCTAAACGGCGCCATTCCTTAAGTATCGTATCGATGCTCGTGACGTTCTTAAACCCGAACAGGCTGATGGCGTCGCCAGCAATGCCTTTCATGACGCGGCCAACTTTGTCGTCTTCCCACACCTGCTGGTCAACCTTGCTACAAAGAGCCAAGATGTCAAGGATGTAGGACACGTAAGATTCAGTAGACGTCTGGGCACTCGTGGCCAGCGGCTTCTTCGTAGTAAGTTGGCGACCACATGCGTGACCAAAAAGCTGCGGAATCTTTTCTTTAAAGAGGTCTCAGCTTATTAGGAGTCAAACCATGTCCGCGGAGTACCATCCAGATAAAAAAGAGCATTCGCAAGCATGAGCATTGGACCCCACCTGTGGGTGTCGCGAACGCCCTCGTACCGGTTGAGCCAGGCATCAACGTCGGTAGTGCCATTGCCGGAGAAAGTGCCTGGATCGCGAGGGTGCGATAGCATAATGTATGTTGTGGCTGCAGCTAAAGAACTTGGCGTGAGGACGTTCCAGGAGCAGGAATTGTCGTGGTGTCGCCGGTGTTGAGACCGCTCCAGAGCTCCATGGTGGTACAGGGATCGTCCACCTCCACGAATATTGTCCCGAGGGCTATTTACACAGAACACCGAGTGGGCACAGTGCCCTGGCGAAATGGCGCTGGTGCAACAGTCACAGCCCTGACGTCCTCCTTCTCTTTCTTTATGCCGCTGCGCTGAGATGGCTGTTGGCATCAGTATGAATAATTAAGCGTCTATGTGATTCGAGCTTTTCAACCTCTAAGGTCAACTTACAAATATATCGCGGGCTCCTCATTCCCGGCAGTGTTTTTCCAGGGCTTGTTTCGTAATATTCTCTGCTCTTACATCTGTTATGGCGCTCACTTATTTACTCTGCGGTCCCCTAGGGAACATAGATGGTTATTACCGTAACCGATGGGTGTTATCTCCCTCTACTACCCTGGCACCTAAATCGAAATACTGCACTGTCTACTCCACACACCACTCACAATAGGGGGCACAACTGCTCTATTTGTGGCCGTTGTCTTTAACCTGACATCGTGAATGTTGCATCGCAGCATATTTTCACTTATTATTCCCACTAAAAACTGGCCTGTAGCTTCTGAACAAGAATCAGCATAGTTCACATTCCCATATGACCCACTGATGACGTTAATCACACAGGAAACGTTGCTGTTGAAATAAATGAAAATTCCACCATTGCATTGATCGAATCAAGGCCGTATTCTGTATGGTACAGCGTGATGTAGTAGTTCTCATAAGTGTGGCGTTGCTCAACTTTGTTTTCACAACCATGAAAGCGACATACCGACATCTTCAACCTTCAAGACGACTTTTACCGAGGTGTTTAGACGACCTGCTGTCTGCAAACTCCGCGCTGAACAGCACTTGCGTGCCCGTGCACAGCAGCCGGCAGAAACTTTTACCAGCTACATTGAAGATGTTGTGAATCTCGGTAAACGCGTAAACGTCGATCTTCCCGAAGCTGACAAGATTCGGCATACACTGAAAGGCATTGATGACAGCGCGTTCTAAAGGCCCTCGGCGAGGAACCCACACACCGCTTCAGTTTTCAGCCTATACCAAAGCTAGGACTAGTTAAGAAAGCAACGCGCCTCCACTCGACAATCCGTGCTCAGCAGCGACCCTTTGGCGACTTTTGACGCCATGGGTAACTGTTCGTTCCTTCAACAGGTGAAGGACTTTATCCGTGAGGAACTGGAGCGCCATATTTCTCCAGTACCATTTACACAGGAGCCCACCTCCCTTCTTCCAAACACGCGTCGTAATCTCCTCTCCGAAGAGGTCGCTCAAGTTGAACCTCCGACGCACTACCAGCTGCAAGCAGCCGCGAATCTTACCTGTCCAAAGGCAGTGCAGTCTGTCGCTGCACCTTTCGCCTATGCACAGGTGGTGCTTCCTGCAACAGCGCCTCTCACGTCTGCGCAGGCCGTGCGCAGGCCACACCGCCACCTTTGTCGACCCAGTACCAAACTTCGCCACCAGAAGTTCATACTCCATCTTGGGTGGCACAGGGACCTAATCCTTGGAGGACGCCGGACAATCGTCCAATCTGTTATTCTTGGTGCACTCCCGGACACGTCGCTCGCTTTTGCCGACGTCGCCCTCAAGTATTAACCGACGCTTCGGGTCCCTTTCGGTACAGTAGCCAGCTCCTTTGCCAGTACGTCACTCCCTGCTCAGTCATATGCGTGCACTGACGTCCGAGAGGTTCCATCGAACCGCTCGCTGTCCACCAATGCGATGTGGACCAACTCCATCTCCCTATGAAAACCATGTGCCGCAGTTGAAGAGGCAAGAATCGAGCCGCAATCGAACTGTCCAAGCCCTCGCCTCTCCCGCTAACGTCATCGAAATTTCTGTAGGTGTTCTGACATTCGCGCTTGTGGATACCAGCGCAGCCGTTTCTGTGGTATCCGTCAAAATCTGCCGTATACTGCGTAAGGTAACCACGCCGCATTCTGGACTGTCGCTTTGCACGGCCAGCGTGCAACACGTGACACCGCAAGCAGTCTGCACTATTCATGTACTTATTCAGGCCATTGCATACATCGTTGAGTGTATTGTTCTTGCCGCCTGCTCGCACGACGTCATCTTCGGATGGGACTTTTCATCCCGTCATGACACTGTAATGAACTGCGCACGCGCTGAATTTCAATTTTCCTCTATGTGTGGCGCACCATCGCACGAAGTTCTTGATGGGCCTCTCAAATTAGTCGTGCGCGAGGACACAGATATTCCGCCTGGCAGCTTCAAATGGTAACCGTATCCTGCTCTCGCCTCACTGATGCAACAGTTTTTTTCACGCCGACCCATATCTTCGTGAACCGTAAAGATGTACTAGTACCGTTTGCAAGGCTTGACATTGTCGCCAGCTGCAGCAACATATTCCTCTAGAATCCCCTGCACGCGCCGATCACGTTACTTCTTGGTGAGTGTCCCGGCTTAGGAGAGCGCCTCGACGATTCGTTTTTGATCGACGTGCCGGACGACTATTCTGCTGTCGATTTCGGCCATCCATCTGCGATTTAGGCCAGCGATAGTTATCGAGTGGTATTCCTGATACTCTCACCCCTGCCGAACGTGCTGACCTCCTTCATCTGCTGCATCAGTTTCGATCTTCATTCGACGTTTCCCAACCTTACCTGTGTCGCACGTCAGAAATACAGCACTACATCGACACCGGTTCGCATCAGCCACTGTGTCAACGACCACAACGGGTATCTGCAAAGGAGCGTCGTGTCATCAACAACGATGTCGGAGATGCTCCGTCGTGGCGTTATCAAGCCGTCGCACAGTCCCTGGGCATCTCCTGTCGTTCTCGCCCGCAAGGAGGGGTCTATTCGGTTTTGCGTCGACTACCATCATTCAAATAAGGTAACGCCCAAATACGTCTATCCCTTGCCGAGCATTGACGGTGCCCTCGACATCCTTGAGAAAGCAGACTTCTTCTCGTCCCTAGAATTACGTTCAGGGTACTGGCAGGTACCGATGGCTGAGGCCGATCCTCCCAAAACGGCATTCACTACGCCTGACGGCTTATATGAGTTCAACGTGATGGCTGTTGGGCTGTGCAACGCCCCTGCCAGGTTTGAATGATTCATGGACAACACGCTGCGTGGTCTCAAGTGGTCTATGTGTTTGTGCTATCTAGATGACGTCGTGGTTTTCTCGCCTGATTTCCTGACCCGCCTGCTTCGCCTCAAGCATGTTTTGACATGCCTAACAAACGCCGGCTTACATCGCAACGTGAAGAGATGCCGCGAGCTGAATATCTTAGGCCACATAGTGTCCAAACATGGCGTACTACCTGATCCTTCCAACCTTCGTGCAGTCGCTGAGTTTCCAAGGCCTATGACCATCGGAGAACTTGGGCAATTTCATAGACCTATGCACAAATTTCCGAGGCTTCGTCAAGAATTTCGCATCTATTATGTCGGCACTGACTCAGCTTTTACGCGACCCATACCTTTCCTCCTGGTCGCCTGCATGCAAGGCCGCGTTTACCACGCTGCGTCGTCTCCTTACCTCTCCACCCATCCTTCGCCACTTCGCCCCGACAGCTGCCACTGAGGTAGATACAGACGCCTGCGGAGCCGGCCTCGGAGCCGGCTTCGCCCAACGAAAGCCGGGCTACTCCGAGTATGCTGTCGCCTATGCGAGTCGCCCACGGACAAAGGCGGAGTCTAATTGCAGCGTCACAGAAAAAGAGGGCTTTGGTTTGTCCATACCTATATGGAAGCCCGTTCGACTTAGTCACAGACCGCAAAGCACTTTGCTAGCTCGCCACTTTGACAGATCCTTCTGGCTGCCGAGCCCGCTGGGCACTCCGCATCCAGGAATACGACATTTTCGTCGTATACCGCAGCGGACGCAAGCACTCTGATGCTTACGCCCTTTCACACTCACCGCTAACTTCTGCCTCAGCCTGCGGAGTAATTTGCACACTCCATCTCATCTCTGGACACGGACTCCGTTGCAACCGAACAAAGCCGTCACCCGTGGATTGCTTCTCTTTTGGACTAACTCTCTGGCTCATCGACAATCCCTGTATCACGATCCCTGCGACGCCAAGCAGTTCATTTCGCCATTCGGGACCAGCTTCTCCACCGAAGCAACTACGCTCCTGATGACCGTAGATAGCTTCCGGTGATTCCCCGCACCTTAAGGTCACAAGTATGTGCCTCCTTCCACGAAGATCCCGAGTGTGGCCTCGCCGGAGTATTGAAGACATACGAACTATTCGTCACAGGTACTACTCGCACGGCATGAAACTTTTGTGCAAAAGTTTGTTCGGTCATGTCTTGACTGTCAACTTTCAAAATCACCACCTTTCCGCGCGTATGGCGCCCTGCAGCCGCTCCCGTGCCCTTTCAAATCCTTCGACCGGGTCGGCATTGACCTATACGGCCCGCTTGCCACCACGCCAGATGCAAACCGATGGATCATAGTTGCTGTTGACCAATTGACACGCTATGCCGAAACTGCTGCTTTGTCTAGTGCTACGGCGTGGGACGTGGCTTCTTTTGTCCTACAAGGCTTCGCCCTCCGCCATGGCGCACCTCGAGAACTACTTAGTACAGAGGTCGTGCCTCTCCGAAGTTGTCGAAGCTTTGCTTTCGGAATGCCATATCATTCATCGAACGAACACAGCATACCACCCGCAGATTAACGGGCTCACCGAACGAGTTAACCGCACTCTCGGCGACATGCTCACAATGTACGTGGCATCTGATCATGGCAACTGGGACCGCAATCCTACCCTTCGTCACATTCGCGTGCAACACCGCGACACAAGGCACTACGGGATTTTCGCCTTTCTTCCGTTTGTATGGACGAGATCCTTCGCATACCATCGACACGCTCCTGCCCTACCGTCCTGACGCATCCGAGTTAAGCGTGAAGTCGCCCGACAGGCCGAAGTCGCCTGAAGTCGCCAGACAGGCGGAAGAATGCCACCAGCTTGCGGGCACATTTACTGCTCCAGAACAGGAGTGACAGAAAGAAAACCACAATGACATGCCTCGAACCACCACCTACATCCCACGCTCTCTTGTGTGGTTGTCTGTGCCTCTTCAAACGCCTGGAATTTCCTCGAAACTCATGGCCAAGTACGAGCTTCCCTATCGCTTTTTGGAGTGAACGTCCCCGGTGAACTTTCTGATTGAACCACTGTCACCACCTAACAACATGCGCCGGCGTGGACGTGACATTGTCCACGTCTCACATCTGAAGCCCTATCACGACCCTCTACCGACCGACCTGTCGGTCGCCAGGATGGCTTTTATCGCACAGGGGGCCACTGTGAGGAAAAAGCGCCGCTATCGCCAGCCGCATCGCCAACGCCGGGATCGCTCGGCGCGCTCTTCTGGTTGCTGGTATCTCCTGGCTGCCTTCCCGCTTCATACGGTCGCTGTGTCTTGGTAGCGACGAACAATGAATAAACCTCGTCGCATAAGCATAAATTACTCAACGATAACCAGATTAACTTGCAAATGGCAGTTGAACGATCAAATTCGCGTATCGCGGTGGAATTCATGCTCGCGCCTTAAAAAGAATATTATCTTTAACGTAGGCCATCTCAACTCCAATAATTGAGTTTAAAACTTGTGAATGCTAATCCTTATACGGGCGAAGCTCCTTAAAGCGGCACCCGTTCATCCCTCGTCGTAGTCGTAGTAGTGCGTAACCAGTCTTACGCTTTGACCTCCAAGGTGGTGCCGGTGCGAGATTTCTCCTGTGCGTTGTTGAACAATAAAAAATTCGCAGCGTGCGCGTTAACTGAAAGCCGAATTCTTCTGTCTCTCATTCCCC
>CM023486.1:30182377-30208028 GCA_013339685.2 Hyalomma asiaticum
TAACACCCTGAAAGCCCCAAATCGGTGGAAGGCAGGCAGCTCCAGGCCATACGCCGAATTGCAACGCAGATGACAGAGTTTTGGTGGTCGAGAACTCTCAACGCTGCATTGAAGTTGATGTCTTGCGGGAAGAGTAAGACGAAGAAGAAAAGTGGAGGCCTGTTTCTCCTTGGTGACGCTACGGTCAGCGACAGAGTGGCCGCGGTGTTGGAGAAGGGCCCAAAGTTTTCGTTTGCGCTTGTCCCTGTACCCTACTTTGTGATTGTCTTTCTTCGCGCAACCCTTTTTGTTTCAAATATGTTATACACACTAGGCCAAGAACGTGTTTTACTACAATAAAGTGGATGTATGGTTACATGGTCAATTTGTACATCGGTCGATTTGTTACGCTGTAGTTCGCGTTAGGCATTATTACAAGCTCTTGATCTGATAACAATTAGACCTATGCTAAATAGGACGCGTGCAAGTTTTTGCTACTTGGGCTGTGCTGTTGTGGAGCTACGAACCTCTCACGTGTGAGATACGCCATTTTTGGTTGGTGTCCGATAAAATAATGCATATGATGAATTTAGTTATTTACTTAGTTATTCCCTACACACCGCTGTCATTTTGCTATCGTCATGAATGTGGGGCTGCTGTACAAGTTGAACACACAATTAAACCGCATTCCTTATATGCCATAAATAAGGAGATGGTCCCACGTTATATAATTCTTCAGTAAACTCATCAGATGGCCACAGGTAATTTCCCCGTGTATATTGAATGGTCTGTTGTCAGAGCTCCTCAATGACGCGAGTGCACAGCGGCGGCGCAAGGAAGCGCCTTTGGCCTGTGAAGAGGACGCTTTTTTTAAACGCTAAAGCATCTCCCCGGGTTTAAGCCTGAACCTCCGCTCTTTTACTAGTCGGTTGGTGCAAACTTTATTTAGTGTCCTCCCGAGGCCTTAGCCGACCGGGCCTTGGGTCTCCCACGAGGGGACGTCAATACCTTGTGTCTTTGCCGCCTCGATCGCCCGCTGGACGGCCCAGAGTTGGTCATCGACAATGGGGCTGCAGAAGGCAGAGGCCATCTTCGGCGGGAGGGTTTTTGAGGTAGAGCCTTATGAGTTTTTGATGCAGTCCCATAGCATGTGCGTGATGGTAGCTCTTTGCGTTTGGCATATTATGCATTAGGCTGAGGTGTGTAGCTCTGGGTATATTTAGTGGTAATGTGCTCTGCATGGATATGTGTTCGTTTGTCATTGGCGGAAGGCTGTGGCTTGTACTTTACTCATTTTGTGACTTGGTGGGGGATAGACGCGATGTCCTAGATAGCAGGCTTTTGTGATCTCGTTATAGCTAGTCAGTCGATCTTTGTTGGAGATGTAGAGACGGTTCTCGCCGGCACGGTTTGTAAGTTCGCGTGCCTTGGCGTTTGCCGTTTCATTCCGGTTACGGAGTGTTGCGTGGACTTCTCCCATATGTGCGGGGAACCATTGTATCCGGGATTGGTCTTCTGCTGTTAGTAGCGTGGTGTTGCGCTTCAGTATCTGATAGGCCATCTCAGATACCCAACCTTTGGCAAAGTCTCTGATGCCTTGTCGCGAGTCACTGAGGACTGTCGTGCATGACGGGTCCGTGAGAGCCAGTGCAATCGCCGCCTCCTCTCTTCGGTCATTTCGCATGAGATACTGGCAGAGGCTCTGCACTATCACGTGCAGTCCACTGTTACGATAGTAAATCGTGAGGTGCCTACATATCCGCTGCATTGACGAATCGTGTGCCTAATTCATTCTTGTATGCACTGGTAAGGGCCATCACTCTGGCCGCGGTTCTGCCTTGATTGTGCTCGGGGTGCACGTTTTTCGGAATTGGTTCTATTCTTATTCTGCTTCTCATTTCTTCCGGGATGCTTGTGTTCTGCCCCTGTTGAACATGCTATCGGATTTGTAGGTCTGCGGGGATTTGCCGACCAGCCTTGCTACTGGATAATCTCTCAAGCTCTGATGTGCGTTGTGCATCTGCGATTTCCTTTAAAGGATTGGGCACTCCGAGGCGTAACATGTGCTTAGTGCTGGTTGTTTTAGGCAGCGCCTCCTCTATTTTTTTCAATGCCAGTGCAAACGCTCGCTTTTCAATGGGAACCGTCGGTCCACCTTGGTTCAAGGAGTAGTCGTTGTGCGACGCCACTTAGAGGGTACGGCTGCTTGCGTCACATGTGCGTCGGAGGGCGCGTCGCTGTCGTTGCCTCGGCGACGCGGTACACGCTGCTTTCCCCTTCTTTACAATGCACCTGTCCGATTTGTTCCCTCCCACTCCTTTCTTGGTAGCTCTCCCTGTATGCTCTACGCGACGCTTTTTGCGTTTGCGATAATCTAAAGCGGCGCTTGAAGGATCCGCAGCTTTCCGGCCACGACAGCCGCGAATGATCGTGGCATCTAAATCATGCCGTGCATGTCCTGCACAAAATGATTTTCATATTACCACCTCTAATTTATGTTGGTCATAGAGTCATGTCACACCTAACGAATTCTGACAGGTCATAATAATGAAACGCCATGAGAGCAACACGGTCGTTTCACATAAGTAATGCCGTCCATGACATGCATATAATGACCTTCACATTAGGAACAGTAATTTATGTTCATCATGAACACTTGTCGCGCCATGCCAATTTTGGTATATTGGTTATTTTTTATGGTGACGGCAGCGAGAGCCCAAGGGCGTAGGCGCCTAGATGGATAGATAAATACGCTTAAGTGGCCCAAGTTCGCAAGGAAAGGCTTCGCATTAGAAATGGAGGTGGCGTAGTCACTTCGACGTTTCGGCAGGAAGAAGAAGAAAGCATTTAATGAGACGAAAGGAGATGTCGGCCAGGAGAGTGTGTCTCTGGCCTGCTGCTCCTCACAGGGGTAAGGGGAAAACGGATAAATAGAGATAGAGGGAGGTATGAGAGGTGACGATGATAAAGTACAATGAGTCACTATACAAGTGCTATAAGCGGATGTGCACCATGAGCAGTATTAGAGACGGGCATCTAAACATTTGTCACACAAAAAATTAACAAGGGCCTTGAAGTTGCGCTGGGCGTGGTCCGTGTGCTTCCCTGCAACTAAAAGTATCTCCTCCGAAAAGGGCCGGGAGTCCAAACCATCTAACACGCACAGAAGTGTTCTCCTTTCGGCCGAATACTAAGGGCACACGCAGAGGATATGATGTATAGCCTCTGATACGTGACAGATGCGGCAATCGGGACTCTCCTCCTGTCCGATCTTAAAGAGATATCTGCGAGTATATTCAACACTCTACCGTAGCCTGTGCAACAGCGTCTCTTGATCTCGGCGTAGCCGGACTGGAAGACGAAAGTACAGGCCGGCGTCAAGTCTATGAAGGCGCTCTTGTCGAAGGTCAGGTTCATCATTGAGGGTTTCATGGAGCTGGAGAGCAAGGCATTGACATCCTGTCGCGAAAAATTGATAGCGGTTGGTTGGCCGGTGATACGTGCCAATTTTGCTTCTGCGTCAGCTTGGTCATTCCCAGTGATACCACAGTGGCTGGGAATCCACTGCAATGCAATGTTGTGTCTGTATTGAGTAGCCTCAGTAACGAGGCTCATGAACTCGCTAGCAAGAGGACCATAAGCGGCTCCTTGCTTTATGTAGTTCATTATTAGCTGAAGTTGCGGCAGAAACTCTCTGTGACACTACATGTACTGACAGCATATACCGAGAAAGCCTGTGCCAAAGGTACTTCAAAGCAAGTTATTGATGTTGTAACTAAATGTAAACTATTAATTCAAACTGATCAGTGCCTGTCGTGGAAATATTCCACTTTGCGGCGAAGAACCACAACGCCATTTAAACACGTTGCTATTATGTATCCATACAATGCCACTCGACACATGTGTGGTATGTTTTAAACCCCGCGCGCAGCAGCGTTGTCGAGATAAATGTCCATCGGCAGCGCACGTTGCGCCACTCCGCTGCCAGCGGAACGGAGGCGCGCCATCAGCAAACGTCGCGTCTCGTCAAAACTCGGTGTGACAGCCTAGCGTGGCAATCAAGAGGGTTTCAAATTGCCGCCCAGTGCATAGAGGTACAACTTATCAAAGAATACTTCTATGAGCGGCCACGAGGCGCCACATAGAGGGTACTCTCCCACTCCGACCGTGAAGCAGCGCGAGTGCTACCGACGGGAAAGAATAGGAAAGAGTCGTGGGAGAGGGTGGTGAACAGCCGGATCGGACGCATCTGGCTGGCATTGAAAAAAATAGAGGAGGCGCTGTTTTAGGTAGTCCGAGTGCTACTTTGTATGCGTTTCTTATGATGATATTAATTTTGTTATCTGCCCCCATATGGAATGACGCCACATATGGAATGACGCCACATATGCAACGTGGCATATAACAAGTGAGTGAGTTCAATGAGGTTATCGTCTTTGACTCCTGCCGTTCGGCTAGAGATTCTCTTTAAAAGTCGGATTGCGTAAGTAGTCTTCCGTTTGAGCTTGGCGATTGTCTCGCCGTTTACGCCGTTGTGTTCAATAATCACGCCGAGGATGTTGATTTTGTGTACGATTGGTATGTCCGCGCCGTTGTGTGTATGTATACTAATTTCTGCATTGGTTCTTTGGATGTCTTCGTCTTGCTTATCTTGGCCGGCCTTCCCTTGCGTGATGGTCTGTAATGGAGGAGTTCAGACTTCCTTGGTGAGCATCTGAGACCTGTGTTCTCAAGGTGTTCTTCAACACGGCCACAGGTAGCTGTAGTGTGGTCTCGACGTGGCCGTCGCTACCTTCGTTGGCTCAAATCGGGATGTGATCCGCATAGATGGTATGCTTCACGTTCGATTCCTGCAGTTTTCTGGCTAAACTGATCATGACTACGTTGAAAAGCGTGGGTGAAATGAAAGAGCCCTGTGGGGTGCCATAAGCTACCTAATTTGCTCTCGTCTGAGTGAAGGTCACCAGCTATCAGCACAGCCCTTCTATGGGATAGGAAGTCTTCGAAATAATTGTATGTGCGTGCTCCCATATGCAGCTCAAATTTGGTTTATTATGGCCGAGTGTGAAATTGTGTCGATGGTGCTTTGTAGATCCAGGCCCAGGATTGCCTTGGCGCCCCTAGCTGTATTGTCCACGATGCATTGTTTCAGCTGTAGCACAGCATCTTGCGGGGACAAATGGGGGCGGGAAGCTGTAACAGACACCTGGTATTTATTCGCGCGCTCTAGATAGGTGCGCCATCGATTGATCAGGGCTTGCTCCATAGCCTTGCCCACGCAAGATGTGAGTGAGATTGTTCGGAGGTTGTCGAGTCTTGGTGCCTTTCCTGGTTTGGAGATTAATATTATCTTGGTTGTTTTCCATGCCTGTGGGATTTGTTCTTTCTGCCAGCAATCGTTCATGAACTCCGTCAATTGTTCGATCGATCGGTCGTCTAGATTATTCAGGGCGCGATTCGAGATCAGGTCCGGCCCTGGTGCTCATCTGCTATTAGGTCCGTGAAGCGTCACCCTTACCTCCTCTACACAGAGGAGTGTCGAGTTCTTCGTTGACGTTTCCCTCGTACGGGCCATGTTTAACGGCTCAAGTGCTGGACAAGACTATGGATTGCAACTGGTCTCTTATTGTCTTGTTGCCGCTCTTTTCTTTTTCTTTGTGTAGTAACCGAGCTAGGCAGTCTCATTGGTGCGATTTCGTCTTTGCTTCGCCTAGGAGGTGTTTGAGTAGTTGCCATTATTTACCGTTGTGCAGTTGACCGTTGACCTAATTACAGAGCTCATTCCATTGTCTGCTGAGTATGCGACAGTGTTCTTCGATGTTTTGATTGATATCGGCTATATTCATTCTAAGCTTTCTGCTAAGCCGTTGTTTCTTCCATCTTGCCAAGTAGAGTTCTCAGCTTCAATGAGATGAACTAGGCAGCTGTCCATCTGTGGCGCCTCGATATTCGTCACAATCGTTTTAGTTGAGGCTTTGATGTCAGTTCTAAGGGTGCACGTCCATGAATCTATGTTGGTTATCTTGTCTGCAGTGGACTGTTCCTTGGTGCCGCGTGTTTTCCTGAAGGCTTCGCAGTCCGTCCACATAAAAGTGCGACTATTTATTGCCTTACTGGATGCTGTGAGTGGCTACCGCGATTTCTATGATCATGCGGTCACTACCCAAATCGGTTGAGGTGTTTCGTCACGTGATGCTTCCGTCGTGAATTGGAGGCGAAAGTATGATTGGGGGTTGTATCTCTGGTAGTAGAGTTACCGGTTCTGGTAGGGTTGGTTGGATCTGTTATGAGCGTAAGGTTCAGGTCCAGCGAGTCATGGGCGAGTTGCCTCCCTTTCAACGAGCTGTAACACTAACCCTATTGCACCTCGGGGGCATTGCAGTCTTCCCTTATGATGAGTGTGTTGGAACCCGCTATTTTGGTTGCCTGATGAAGTATTGTACCAAGCCTCTCTCGTTGTTTCGACGGGCTGCTGTATACGTTTAGCATAAAAAGTCTGCTTTTCCATTATTTTGTGGGAATTATTTGAAGTTTTGTATGTTCTGTTTGTGCAAGATGAGTGTCGTGCTGTATGGTTGTAAGCTGCTTCTTGGCTAGTGTATGTAATCCTTTACCGTCTGCATGGTTACTGAGGAATTGATATCCTGGTATCGCAATCTCTTTGGAGAGCGTTTCCTGGAGGATGAGAATATCAGGTTTGTGTATTGTGTGTCTAAAGTATTGTTGCAGGACTTCCTTGTTGTTGTTGAAACCGCAGCAGTTTCATTGCCAAATTATAAGGGCCCTGTTATCACTGGTCTGAGCTGAATGAGAGTTGTGCGGAAGGACATGTGGTTGGTTACCTGGATGGTTGTTATCGGGGGTTGGCGGTAGGGGCGTCGGCTGTGGAAATATGGGATGACTCTTCGGCGTTTGCACATTGCTGTCTAGGGTGGAGACTCTTCCGGGGAGGCTTGAGATCTCGTTATCTACTGCCGAGACCATGTTCTGAATAGCTTCTGGTGAGGACTGAGTTGTGGTTTTTAAATTCCAGCACAGTAGCTTTATCACTTAGCTTTCTTTCCTAATTGTTGCTCTGATTTCTGACCTGGTGGAGTCGTCTATCTTTTTCTCATCGGAGGTTGATGTTTGAAGGGCTCATTTTTTGGGAGTTGGGGAATCTGATTTAGTTGTCTTCACGGGTACATGTGTAGGTTATGTGTTGTGTTTATCTTTGTGTTTAGATTCTAATTGTGCCATTTTCTTTGTCGATTGTTGTAAAGCTAACCTTGGTTTGTTCTCTTTCTCGAGATGCTAAAATATCTTAATTATGCTAAGGGTATATGATGGCCTAACGATATTGGCGCTAGATCTTTTTCCCTACCCGGGATTCCCCGTGGAGTGTCTGCCCAGCTGACCTTCGCGCTAGGAGTCGCTGCCCTGGTCCTCGATCTGGATCTTGATGAGGCCATGCTCCTGTTGGTCAGTGACTTCGTCCTGGAATGATTACGTGAAGCCGGTCCAACTGATGTGGTCGAGGGAAGCGGTGGGAACTCTTGTGCCGGAGGCTGAACGTCCGCGTGTTGGCTTTCCCCTCTTCGCCATCTTACTGGATATGTAGTCTTGAATCTTGCTTTCGACGTCTTGTCGGCTGTTTGATGTTTGCCACCACACAGGTTGCATTCTGGTTCGCATTGATGATCTGGCGTTGGGTTGCGGGCTCTGCAACCGCGGCATATGCCCTTGCTGGGATTTGGGCATACGTCCATGCGATGTCCCAGTCAACCGCACTCGTGGCAAATGTCAATCTGCTCCTTGTGTAGAGTGCAAGGCAATAGTTCAAGGTCGTAGAATACCGTTTTTGCGGCTTTCATGCCTCCGAAAGTGATAATGACCGCCGTAGTGTTGCCGAGACGTCTGGCAGCCAAGGCTAGCGGGTTGCGTGGACTGACGATGCCCATCTCGATGGTCTTGTTGTCGTATTCCAGGGACATGCCCCTTATCACCCCCTTGGATGTTTGACCCGGCGCGGATACATAGGTATTCGCTTCGTAGCACTTCTGGTTTAAGACAAGTTGCTTGAACTGCTCGTATCGCTCCGTGTGCTCTGTCGATGGAGAGCTAGCCAGCATGGTGGTTTGCTGCGCGTTCGGTCTCAGAATATTCTCTTTGGCGTCTTCTCTCTTGATTCTAGAAGCAGCGAGGATGTCTGACGCTAGGTAGCGCGATTGATGTCTGGGCGATGTTGATTCCTCCTTGTGGTTGAATTATCACTTTCTCGTGTTCCTTGGGGAGCCTAGGCATGCGCCCTGCCTTGACTACTGAGCCTTTTATCCGTTGAGGCTTCATCCCTAGTTGATTGTGCTGCGAGGTTATGGTGGCAGCATGGTTTTCAAGCAGGAACTCTTCTTCTCTTCGCCTTTTTTGCCGAGATCTGTCTATCTTCCAGTCCGAGTCATCACTCGCACTCTCCGACGGGTCGCCCTCGCCCATTGTTTGCTCTTGATCAGTCATACTCGAGCGTGCTGAGAGGCTGTGGTGGCGGCTCGGGCCACTTCGGCGACGCGCTGCTGCGGTGTAGCTAAGCCTGGTGTCTTGCAGGAACGCCTAGTATCAGCGCGGCCATGGCGTAGTCGGTGGGTAAAAAGTCTGGTTTCAAGATTTCATTAGTCCAAAAACAGGACTTCTTCAGCTCTTCTACAAAGTTTTGAAGTTTGAAGTTTGAAGTTCATTTCATCAATTCAAGCATACATCTTATCCAGTGGTACAGTGGAAAGGAGTGGCGAAAACGCAGCTGAATGCCTGACAATCCGCCAATCCCCGATATTGCGCTACATCACGACATTGATCACGATATTGCACAACATTCAGCATGTCACTCTATGTAATACATAAATGCAGTGAACAAAATAACGTTGCCTAGTTACATAACACTGGCTAGTAACGCTCGCTACTTACAAGCCAACCAACCATACTCAGGGTCCATACAGTCTCAGCCGATGGCGCAAACACTTTCATTGCGGTATCGGTTCAGAGAACATAACTCATAACACGCAAGCGGATGCGTTTACCGTGCAGTACGTCATTCCGCATTCCCTTGCATTAGGACTGGCGTCTCTCCTGATGTCCCCTGGCATGCACAGCCAGGCTCAAACGCGCACTTAAAACTTTGTCTGCCCGAAGGACGGTGCCACACACATGGCCTTCAATAATTCGTCACACAGGCTGTCAGAAGATGACCAGCCGTGGGGCCATGAGAAGCTCCGTTTCAACACGCACCGAAGGTAGACGTTGAAACGGGGCAACCCAGGGCCCATCTAGCACTAAGGGCTAGTGGTCCTTTTCATTTCCCAGGCCCAAGGACAGTGACCTTGAAACCAGTTACCCCGAGTGGGCGCTCCTTCGGCGCAACCAAGTAGCGGCGTTGCTTCCCGCTCGATTACAGTGGCTAGAGTACCTCAGCATGAGGTCTAGCACGTCTTTTTCCTAATGCAGCCTACCCGTGTTCCCTTGTTTATGAAACTGGCTGGTAAAAACCGGCAACATTACCCGACGCTTTGCACTACACCCATACAACGGTCCACAAGCAGCAATGCCAACCATGTTTATCTCAGACTGACTACAATGCACTTCGAATTCTTCACACCGACACACATTGCGAGGCACCACAAGTAACAACAAAAGAACAGTATCACAAATGCTTCAAAATCATGAGAACTAAGCAAAAATAATGCGTTAACAACTGTCGGTCAGACTTTTAAAGCACTAAAAGGGCTCTAAAATTTGGGCGTGAATGTTGAGGACCGGCAATACTGAGGGCATATAAGGAAATCTTGCTCAAGCATTTATAGGCGTGGGTGAAGAAAAAGCTATTACATGTGAACGCAAATCTAAAGGTATATTTATAGCTTGTGGCGTTAAGTATACTTGATACTGACATACACTGGTGCATGTGAGTGACTGTCTATTTGCATACTTGGTGGGTGCAGTGCAAAGCATAGGACAAAAGAACGAGACAAGCGACACGGGAACTGGCATCTGTGATGGTTTATTTGAAAAACATCATCGCAGCAAGGCCACACGGGCATGGACACAGTTTCCAATCCTCCATCACAGTTGCTAGTTAGCGCCCCTGTCTTTCACCTCGCTGTGTTCTATACTGTGCTTTCCGCTCAACCCTCGTAGTATGCAATACCTACTAGCCCAAAACTCTTCTATTTCCACATCTGAAGTGCATTATTCTGACTACTCATGTGAAGACCCATTATGTAGTGTAATTGTAATGGACGGGTGTCAAATTCACAGTGGATATGTCGGGAGTACGTTCGCTGCTCTGCGAACATGTCCCCAGAAGCGTTTCTTTTCATATTTTTTTATCTACATATAACCTGGTGATGTTGAGGTTTGAGCTTGTGCAGCTCGACGTGAATTTTAAAAGCGTTGACCTAATTTCTCCTCATAGTTTTCTGACAATTTTGAATCTGAAAAGCCAGTGGAACGTAAATTTAATACCACATTCCCATATTCGAAATTTAACTGGAATGCGTTCCTTTATTATTATTATTATTATTATTTATAAAATACTGCAGACAATAAGTCCAAGCAGGGTGAGTAGGGAATGCTCTGAGTAAACGGACTTGTAACGGGATCTAGTTACAAAACTGGGAAGGATGGAGCTTTCGTTCCTATTTTGGAGCGACGTGTAAAACATTTGTTATTCCAGACATAAGGAATGCATCATAGAGCGTATCCAGACGTCGTGTACTGCAAAGTCAGTCGTCTGTAATGTCTACATTGAAGTCTCTGACAACTACGAAGGGGTGGTTCCTGTACTTTTTTCGTAATCACGCATGGCTAGATCGCTGTACTTTTCTACAATTCCTCGGGATAGATTTCGATCGGTCGGCTAGTTTTATTGCACCGTGTTCGCTGTTGTGAGACAGGCCCGTTATTAGTACGTAGAGATTTACCGCGTCTGTGACAATTCCACATACATCCCAATACCACCCGCCGATCGCTCTGCTTCTGTGTAGACGACAGAGTAAAGGACGTCTGCTTTCGTTAGTGTGGGATCTCGTTCAATGTCGTCTGCGTGGGCATAGAGGAAGCGAGCGATCAGCAAGACCAGGATAAACTCTGTCATCGAATCTTCAAAGACTGTGAGACTCTGGAGGGGGAGGCGCTGCGAGCGCTTGATGGCGACGGATGCAGCTCCATGTATTTCCTGCTATTTCTGCGGACCTCCACCCCTGTACCCCTGAAATCCTGGTTTACCGTTACCGCCAAGTTCTCTGTTTCACCTAGACAGTACCCTCGTCCAGGTGGGCCCAGTTTTGACAACTTGAGAGACGCTTTTCCTTCCTGGCTACAACGCCGCCTCGCTAGGAGCTCTCAGCACGGCGATGGCGGCTGCCAACGTGGCTACAGGCTATGACCCTGTCTCAACCCAAGTACTGTCCATGCAGATTTCATCCCCGCACAAACTATGCCATCAGAAGACGAATATCTCGAAGATACTGTGAGACTGTGGCAAAACAAGAAAGCGAAATCCAAGTCGGCGTCTAAACAGCAACAACGAGACGCCGCAGCTGGCCGCATTCCCCAGCTGTGCAAGGAACGCCGGCGCGTCATCTCTCCAGTGGTGCATCAACTCTGCTCCCTCGTCGCAGCCAGCGAAGCAACGGAAATGGCGTCCGCGTCAGAATCCTCGCCTTTCTCGAGACGACTACATCGTGGTCGTGAAACCTCGCGTTCCCTGTGAGCTACGCACATTCGTCCCGGCCGATCGTGGCCATCAGGCGCTACCTCGGTGTACGGACCACCACGCAAATTCAAGTGTGGCCGATCTGGGAGCAAAACATCTTGGTCTACAGCACCACCATTTTGCCTTTGGAACAGCGACTTCTCTGGGGCTTCCAGCTGCAAGTGGGGGATCAGCGGCTGCCCGTTCGAGTCCATGCAAAGACACCAAGGGATACGTGTAAGGGCATCATCAGAATAAACCCTGCTGAAAGCCCGGAGAACGTAAAGTCAGAATTGCATTGCCTTTGAGGTACTACCCTCGCGGTCCGCAAACTCCGAGATTCCGCGCCGGCAGTGGTGACTCTCGAGGGCACGAAGTTACCCCGCTTCCTCTTTTACCACTGCGTGGCGACGTATATCTGCCCCTACAAGAAAACGGTCCCTGTTTGCACTAACTGCAGTAGCATCGTTCATCGACCTCCGCAGTGTCCAGACCCTGCTCCGACCCGATGTGCGAAATGTGGGACCCTCGCACCTGTAGGTCTCACTGCCCACGAGTGCCACACAAAGCGCCTCCTCTGCGACGGCGCCCACGAGAGTCACGACAGCGCCCACGAGAGTCAAACTCACGGAAACCATGGTCTGCGAACGCCTTTTCGCTTACCTGGAGGCAAAGAGGACGTTTTACGACACGATGTTTGGCTTTCGCCCGCATCTCTCGGCGCAGGACATCCTGCTCCAGCTTCAACACGATAACATAGAGCCGACTATACTATACGCCTAACGATAAAGCCGTGCTCGCTCTCGGTCTCTGCGGAGCGTTCGGCGACGTCAAAGACAGCGCCATACTCACTAACCTCTCTGCCATAAACTGCGGGCAGAAGACTTTCAACTACATTCGCGCCTTTCTATCACATCGCGCCGCCGTTATGCGCCTCGATTTTACTGAACGAGGTCCGTACTTATTAGGAACACGGGGTACACCTCAAGCAGCAGTCCTGTGTCCTGTACTCTTTAACCTCGCATTGATGAACCTCCTCCCTCTGTTACGCGATGTTGAGGGAATACAACACGCACTATGTGCGGATGATATAACAATTTGGACCAACACCGGCTCCTTAGTGGAAATCGAACAACGTCTAAAAAAGGCTGCCCTTCTGGTGAACACCTGTGCTGCTTCATGTGGCCTGGAGTCCTCTCCAGCTAAATCGGCTCTTTTTTCGGTCTCCCGTTTTCCGGCACCTGAAATTTTAGGAGCCCAGCTCCTTATGCCGTGGGTCTGTCCATCCTCCGTTTGTAGCTCACTAGATGGCGTGATGGCGCTGCAGTGCTCGCTTCATTCAGATGTATGGAAATGCATAGTATGGGAGTCAATCTCTCTGTCTGTCCGTTCGTCTGTCTGTGCATCTGTCTGTCTGTCTATCTGTCCGTCTTTCTTTCCGTCTTTCTGTCCGTCTTTCTGCCTGTCTGTCTGTCCGTCCGTCCGAGCACTGCGGTACTGCTTAGCTAGTACGTGAATTGATCAATAGATGGCACGGAGGCGCTCGCAGCGTGCTCTAGTGTGAAAGGAGAGCACTAGATGGCGACACACAGTGTTTGCCGCGTCTTTGATGATGCATTGGGCAAGATTCACGGAAGATTCACGGTTTTCACCGATGAACGTCCGGAGCTTCGCCCACTCATCATCATTCACTCCGTGGATATGCGTGGATTTTTTGTTCTGTCCGGGCCCGTCCCGTCACTTCAAAACAGTCGAAGTCTTGGGCTTCGCTTTACATCGTCCTTGCATCTTAAAGGCACAATAGCAGGCCTCCGACGCACCAGCGAATACGTGAGCCGCATGATACGGCGGGTCTCTACCAAGCGCGGCAGCCTCCGCGGGTCCCTGCTGTTTGCCCACACGTTTGTGACCAGTGGCGTCCTCTACGCCTCACCTTAACTTCGCCTGCGTCGTCGCCACGAGCACCAGCGGGACGTCCTTGGTCGTTCCGTATACAAAACGCGCAGTCGGCCTACCTTTTCCTACCTCCAACAGCCGATTCGTGGCTCTAGGGGTACACACCTTTGCAGAGATGTGTGAAGCTCATTGCGTAATCCAAATCAATCGCCTGTCGCAGACGCCTTCAGGACGCCCGTTTCTACAGAAATTTGGCTATAACCCGATGTATGACCAGGACCCCCTGCAGCTGGTACGAGAGCTCTGGCGTGAAAAGCTATGGGTGGAGCCTCTACCCCGTAATATGAACCCCGACCTACATCCTGGCCCTAGACTAGCACGCGCCGCGGCCCTTCATGCGCGGCTCTCCGATAGTCCTGAATACCGCTGCCCGCGCTTCTCCTATCCGGCCGTTGCCCCTCCACGTCTGGAGACGGAATCTTGCAACACCAACCTGACGCGTTTTCGTGAAATCTTGGCTTACTACCGGCTTTGCGCCGCCTCTAACCGGAGCCCGCACGCTGTCTGAGAAAGCGGACGACAGACTGCTACGCCGCCTACAGATGAACACCTTTATCAGTCCGGTGGGCCCGAGACACTTTCTGCTACAAATCAATGGCACCGGCTTGACCTGTCAGGCCCTCGCCGAGACATAACACGTCGTAGCATCGTGCCCAGCTAATCCCCCTTTCTCACCCCCTTTCCGTATCCCAACTAGGGAGGCTTGGGAGGAGCACCTGCTCGGCTGTTCTACATTGGCTGTACAATGCTCCTTCGTGGCGCGCGCTCGGGCAGCTGCCAGCTCCACTGGCATACCGGAATAGGGTCAGGCCACTCAAGCACGCCGAAGCAGAATGTCGGCAGTCTCTAGTAAATTTTTGTCAAAGTTTACCAGGGACGCGAGGCGAACTCTTGGAATGATCGGACGCACGGTGTATCGGCTCCTGAGTTTCTCGGCAATTTCGCTTCGACAAATGCTTACCGACCAATAATTTCTGCACGAGTAGGTGTATGAAGTTATTAGGAACGCGTGGGTACCACATTCTGCGCTGGACGCCTCCAGATTCTCCCAGGAGAATTTTATTTCTTCCCAACCACGCCGGTCGCCACCCTAAGCCTGAGACGCTTAGCGCGCGCTCGGCTCCCAGCCCGGGCGTTGCAGCGCAACGCCGGCCACTGTTTCCATCGTCGTGCCCCGGCTGCCCACCGGCATGGAGTATGTCGTAGAATCAATACCTCCGTCGCTTTCTTCACCATGCGTTTCTTCAGTTGCAGAGCGAAGGTCGTCGCGCAAATGTTGAGCGAATTCCTCGAAGGTTTGGAATTGAGCTTCGGTATTATTTCGAAAGTGGGTCTAGTTTACAGACCGATTAGGAGCACGCTGCTTGCGATTTTTCTTATTGATAGTGAAAATCACGGGATAATAGTCACTGCCCCAAGTGGTAGGATGGGTTTCCCAGTGTTTTATTGCTTTCGGGGAGGCAATGGTTAGGTCCGGAGTGGTGTCCGTCTGCTTAGCGTGGAGTCCTGCCCGGGTGTGAGTGCCAGTAGTGTTGCAAATATGAAGTGGCAATATGAAGTTAATAAGCTCACGCAGAAATACAAGTCTCATGGCAGAAATTAAAAGACTCTTCGTAGCATCAGGGACGTCTACCGACTTATCAGACAACACGGCGTGGAGCTCAGTCAAGCACAATGGGCCTCCACTTGCGAGCGACTTGGGAAGATAAAAGGAATGAAAGAGCTATGGGGAATTCTTCGCAAAATGCTTGGAAAAACCAAGGGACCATCACCGCTCGACACACTGGGGCTCCGACATGGCACCAATCTACATGAAGAAGAAATTATTAAATCGTTCTTTCCTCACGCCTGCAATACAGCACCCTCACCCCTTGAAACCCCGAAGATTGAGTCCACAGACCCTGATCTCGACGCTCCATTCACGCTTGGGGAGCTTCACGCCGCCTTAAAACAAGGAAGACGTGATTCTGCTCCGGGACATGACGGTATCACTTGGAAAATGCTACGCAATCTGTCCGAAGAAACAGAGTCAGCTCTCCTAGAAGTCATCAACAAGCAGTGGTCCACGGGAGAAGTTCCGCAACATCTCCGTCTGTCAATCATCAATCCCATACCAAAACCAGGAAAGGATCCCACAAATATTGGCAACCTTCGCCCTATATCACTCACACCGACAGTGTCCAAACTTATTGAAAGGATGATACATACCAGGATAACAAACTACGTAGAATATCGCACCACTGGCTTTCACCCTTCCCAGGCTGGGTTCAGACCAAACATGGGAACACACAATAACCTCTGGTTGCTTCGGAGAGTCCTCAATCGGAACTCGCGAGGTGGACCTCCAGATTATATTCTCGCAGTTGACATGCGGAAAGCTTTTGATAATGTGAAGCAGGATCACATCCTCTCCAATCTAGCAAGGATATATCCCAGCCAGCGAACACTTGACTGGATCGCAAGATATTTAGAAGCCAGACCAATACGACTGCGCTCCAGTTGTGACGCCCAATCTACTACCTACTACCTCGATCGAGGCGTCCCTCAGGGCTCAATTCTGGGCCCTCTGCTCTTCAATGTGTCCATGCTCACTGTAGCCGAAGAACTAGAATCGATCACTGGCGCTCGTTATACCATATATGCGGACGATATAACAATTTGGACGGAAGCACAGGACTACGGTGGAAACATTCAGGATATGGCCAGCGAACTTCAAGCTGCTCTGCTTACACTCGAGGGCACCCTTCCTAAGCTAGGAATCACATTAGCGCCAGAGAAAACTCAACTTCTCTGGGTCAATGGCAGGGTCAGCACACTCCCGCCAGAGCAGGCAATAACACTGACATTGGGAACCCATGAAATCAAGGCCACACATGGATATATTAGGATTCTAGGGATTCCTTTCCATAGCTGTAATACGGGAAATCTTTGGACCACTGAGCTTAAAAGGCAATGGCCCAAGCTACTGAACACCATAAAGCGCATATCCAATAAATTTGGTGGCGCACGACAATCAGCCTGCGCCGCAATCATCAGATCCATTGCGATCAGCAAAATTACTTACGGGGGCACGGTTACATCTTTATCAAGAAGAGCCGAGAAGACATTGCTGGTGCTTCACCGACATATTATGAGGACTATCACAGGCCTCCCGAAATTCACGAACACGCTTAAACTGGAAGAGTTAACGCCTATGCCGCCCATCGAAGATATCCTGAGCAATGCTCAGACATCGTTGCATAATCGTTTGCACCTCACATTACAAGGACGGGACACCCTGCTTTGGGACACCAGACGAATTCGCACACATCCATGTCACACTTTCGTCGAGGAAAGGAAAATCCTTGCTGAGACGCTACGCCACCTTGACGATCGGCCACTATCCTTACAGATGATACTGCAACACAGCCCTCATCGCTCGTCGGCCCACAAGGCACTAAAAGCACTTTTGCGGTTTTTGAAGATGACTGGTTTGCGCGAACGCCTTTGACAGTTGGACTTGTCCTACAAAGTCTTTTTCATTATTCCCCTTCCTTCTCTCTCCCCCATCTTTCTATTCCCCCTTCCCATTTCCCCAGTGTAGGGTAGCCAACCAGACTCCCTTCTGGTTAACCTCCCTGCCTTCTTTCCTTCCTTCCTCCTCCTTCCTCCATGTCACACCATTAACGAAGATAACTTCCTTACTTTCCCTCGCCTCTGCCCCTCCAAGACATCTGCTCCACTAGCGAGTGGGGCCTCTGCAGCCAGACAGCGACTTTCTCGCCAGCACAGTCAATGCAGCAATGATGCGATATTTACTGACGCCGCGCATGATGGCGAACACCTAGCCCTGGCATGGTACAAACCTTCGACTGGTGAAGCTCAGCGCTACGTATGCACATTGGACCATGCAACCCCTACTCATGCAGAACTTTTGGCCATTTGGACCGCCTTACAGGACAACCCGGCGCCATCAACTATCTACACTGACTCATTCGAAGCACTGAAGGAAGTTGAGAATCCTAATACAGAAGATATCACGGCTCTGCGCATCCGTCAGATTCTCCAACACAAACAGAAAAATGGTATTGACGCTAGGGTTGCCTGGACGCCGGGACACCTGGGAATCGAAGGGGGAGGTAACGAGGTGGCACACAGTCTTGCCACCTCAAACGCTGGAGTTCTACCTTATCATCTCCAACCTCTCCTGCGTGGGACTCCCGATCTCGTCCACCACCCATACGTGAATGTGACGCCGAACTCCCACTTTTACATGGCACGTCTGCGAAGCTTTCTGAGATTCCTCAATCGCGAAAGACTCAAAGACGTCACGCCTCCTCGAATCTTCAAGGACCTCGCCCTCAGTCACTCCCAAGAAATATTTATAAACAAAGTGCTAGCAAACACAGCCACTACCCCTGATATAATCCATAAATGGCAGACTGTAGCAGACATGAAGAGGGGCATCAACACATCTGCCCCCAGCATATGCACCTTTTCCCACTGTTTCTGCACAGCAAACATCGACCACCTCGTTCTCCACTGCCCTGCTTTTCGCCCTCATCGAAAAAACAGCGATATATTTTTACACACAGATCTGAATGCTCTACAAAAAGAGATACTTGAACACCCTGATCGTCTCGTTACACTGGCCCACTTTGGAGTTTCTAGCGGCCTGGCGCGCATGATTTAGTGTTTGCCTACCCCCTCCCCACTACCCTCTCTCCCCACCAGTGACCTTCGGTCCTCCCTTCCTTAATAAATGAATTTCATCATCATCATGTCGTAGAAGGTCAGACCATATCCGCAGAGGAGTTGGCAGACGCCTCGTGGCAGACGCCCTACTACCGTGCCCAGGAATGACGCCGACGGGAACTTCAAAACCAAGGCAAGCCCAATGTTGATCCTAGTGCGTCGGATCATAATGCCCGCACTGCTGCACCGGGACTTCGACACCAAGTTAAGCCACGTCCGCCTCCAATACACCGACGTGCACCGCTCCACCGCTTGCCGCAGAACACCATCCATATCCTAGGGAGGCCACGAACGCCGATCGACCTGACGAAAGTGCCACTGTGGCAACTGCATGACGTCCTGCTCAAGGCAGCTTCGCTGCCCGATCAGCCACCGGCAAGTCGGGATCGTATACGGACGCACCCGACCAATAATACTTTCACACTAAGTGTCATCGACTCACACCGCGCCCGGGCCTACCTTCGAGTCAAGTCTATTAAATTGGGCGGGCAAGCCATCGAACTACATGTGTACGCCCCCCCTCCTGATGACGCCGTGCGAGGCATCATGTTCAACGCATTCGACGACTTTTCGAATGCCGAAATATTGGCGGACCTACAAGCCAGCAACCCCGACATCTCTGTTGTGAGTGGCAGACGCATGGGCCAGACACGCAACATAGTGGTGGCACTCATGAGCAAGACCCTTCCCAAGTGGATATTCTACCACGGCACCGACATCAAGCTCTACCCGCTCTACAACAGAGTGGAATCGTGCTACAACTGCCGCAAGGTCGGTCACTACACGGACGTTTGCCCGCTACACCGCAGGCTGCGGTGCCGTCGCTGCAGTGAGGAACACTCTCCACCCGCAGAGGGCGAGGCACCGACCTGTACGCCGAGCTGCATTGTGTGCCGTGGGGCACACAACACAGGAAGCTCAAATTGCAAGTACCGCTTCATTAAGAAGAAGCAATCTAAAGCGCAAGTGCAGCAAGGTGTCCAAGAACCTGCATCGACCACCCGACGCAGCCCGTCACGTAGCGGCAGCTGCAGCAGCTGCTCACCATCCCCTCAAGACCGTTCCACATCTTTTCCACCACTCGAAGCCAGCGACGGCCAGGACAACCGCCGTGACAGTCCAGATCTTGCACCCGGCGCCCAAGATACCGCTCAGCTCATCGCAGAATCAGCAGATCAGCTCCCACACACGGCGACCGAGATCCCGTTCAACCCTACGAGCCCCTTCAAGATCCCGTTCGTCTAGCCAAGGCCCTGGAGCAGTACCTAAGACGGTAGCCTGGCAGCGGGGCCCCCCGGCATCGCTGTTGTCATCGCATCCACAGGTGAGGGAGATGGCAAAGGAGAATTCTGCCCTTAAGGCTCAAATTTCGGCCCAGCAGTCCCAGATAGCTAAACTGACTACCTACATACAGTCTCTCGAAGCCAAAATTGACAGAGCACTCGCCGCCCACACACAAACAGCAACACCCACATCATCCCAAACACAAGAACCACATTGTCGCCCGCATGCAACTAGCAACATGGCGTCGGCGCCAGCACAGCAACCTCAGAGCACCAATAAACGCAAGGCCACTACGCCAACCGCCTCACTTCACGCTGAAGTTGACATCGCCAGGACAGTAACAGCGGCAGTCAAGGCAGCCATCTCTACCCTAAAATCCGAATTAACATCCGAACTTGAAACACGTTTTAACACGATCCACCAAATCTTCCTAGAAACAGCTAATTCGTTCACTGTTCTGAAGAGTTCGACTGAAGCTGCCCTAGACAACTTCAATGTGCAGTTAGCCGCTCAACGCAAACCTTCAGCAAGCCGGCAACCCCCGGCCACACTGTCAACGGCTACTTAGTCATGGCTTCACGCAAAACCCTTACAGTTTCGCAATGGAACTGTTGGGGCTACCGCAAGAAGAGGGACCACCTACAGCAACATACCCAGTACATTCAGAGCCCAATGTGGAGAGGATACCACGGATGTAATAACTTTGCAAGAAACTAACAGCCCCGCTCTATTTTACTGATCGTATGAGACATATCCTACCAGGATATGTCTCATACGATCAGTAAAATAAACTTGACCAGTACCGCACAACGCCTCACTGCCATCTTAGTACATAAAAGCCTCCCAGCCATACAGCATGAAATTGAAGGCACGGACATTCATTACACACCGGTGGAAATTGTGCCAAAAGGAAGAGGAGACAAACCACTGTTTATTCTCAATATACACAGCCCGCCTCAGGATAAGGGAACAGAGCTCCCTCATATCTTCCGAAGTGTGTCGCGCCTGGCCAAGGGCGCGAAGCTGCTTATACTCGGTGATTTCAACGCCCATCATCCCGAATGGGGATATCTCAAATCGAATCCAAAGGGCATCCGTCTATGGGAATTCATACACGACTTGGGTTTCAATATTCTCAACGACCCTCAGCAACCAACGCGAATCGGAAACAGCGTGTGTAGAGATACTACGCCGGATCTCTCCCTGTGCAGAAATACACCTGGTGCCCGAGGGCAAAACACGACTCACAGTCGTGTTTTGCCAGTGACCATTGCATTCTAGCGATAACCATCGAGATGACCACTAGCAACACAAATAAGCGAGCCATGGCTCGCCTTACAGACTGGGATAAGTTCCGTCAGCTCCGAAAAGAAACAGCGCCTGAATCCAATCAGACCTAAAAGAATGGATTAGTTCGTTGAGTCGAGATGTCGACCGCACAACGTACGAAACAGCGATTACTCAAGAACAGCCGTCTACAGATTCCCGTCTGCTCCATACGTGGGAAGCGCACGACAGCCTCATGCGCAGATGGCGACGCCAGCGTCACAACAACAGGCTTCACCGCAGTATTGCAAGGCTTGAACGCGACATTGAAGCCCATTCTGCTGACCTCGAACACCAACAGTGAGGCCAAATCTGCGACAGCCTGAAGGGGCAAATGGACTGCAAGAAAACGTGGCATCTGCTCCGCCACCTCCTTGACCCCGGCAGCTCAAAGTCGGCGGCACGGAAACAGCTTGCGCGAATAACCCACCAATATCATGGCCCAGACGACGAGCTGCTGCAGGAGCTCACCACCCGGTATGTCAACAGTTCCCAGTCACAAAGCAGCATTCCAAGCTTGCCACAATACACTGGAAACCCCAACGAAGAGTGGGATGCCGATATATCTGAGGCAGAGGTTTGTGCTGCGTTTCATAAACTGCGCACCACGACAGCACCTGGTCCCGACGGGGTAACAACCAAGATGCTCCGTAACCTCGATGAAAACTCGGTAGGGGCCATAACTGAATATATGAACGAGTGTTGGAGAACAGGCCACCTACCACCGGAATGGAAACACGCAAGAGTGGTCTTTATACCAAAACCAGCAAAGAAACTCAACCTCGAGAACCTACGCCCCATATCACTTACCTCTTGCCTGGGCAAGTTTATGGAGCACGTTGTGCTTTGGCGCCTCCAAAATTTTGTGGAAGAACACAACTTACTTCCCCCTACTATGCTCAGCTTCAGGGCTCATCTATCCACCCAGGATGCCCTCATTGAATTCCATCATGACCTCCTACGCCCTGGAAGTGGCACTAATACGAAGGCATTACGCGGCCTAGATCTTCACAAAGCTTTCGATAACGTGAAGCATACCAGCATTCTTAACAGCCTAGCTGAATTACAACCCGGTGAGCGTATATTTAACTACATCCGCGCCTTCTTATCCGGCCGAACAGTTGACCTATCCGTAGGTAACCTTCAATCCAAACAAATGGCTCTTGGCGATCGCGGTACTCCGCAAGGAGCTGTTTTGTCCCCTTTTCTGTTCAACCTGGCTGTGAGGTCACTGCCTCCCAAACTCGACGCGATACCCGGCCTGCGACACACCCTCTACGCAGATGACATCACGCTCTGGACGACCATGGGATCCGATGGTCAGATTGA
Organism: Hyalomma asiaticum; assembly: GCA_013339685.2. Classification (NCBI taxonomy): domain Eukaryota; kingdom Metazoa; phylum Arthropoda; class Arachnida; order Ixodida; family Ixodidae; genus Hyalomma; species Hyalomma asiaticum. The sequence goes on from CM023486.1 coordinate 30,204,708, forward strand.
AGAGACCCTACAGAAGGCTACGGACACAGTCGTCGAGCACGTCACGGATGGGGGTTTAGAATGTTCGCAGAGCAAATCAGAGCTACTAGTGCTGTGACCCCCCGACCGGCGCAAAATCAAAACCCCCTTACCCAGCATTAGCGTGTATGTCCAGAACACGCCAATATCCCAGGACGACCACATGAGGGTACTCGGCCTCAACATACAACACAACCACCATAATAATATTCCAATGGACCGCCTTACTGTAACAGTGAACCAGACGGCCCACATCATATCCCGAGTGAGCGCACGCAAGCGAGGCATGAAGGAAAAGGAATTACTTCAGATCATCCAGGCCTTTGTTTTGTCGCGCATCACATATGCCCTCCCTTATTTGCACCTCCTACAGTCTGAGCGAACCAAACTAGACCGCCTAATATGCAGAGCTTATACGGTGGCCTCGGGGCTTCCCCGCAATACATCTACGGAACACCTTCTCAGTCTTGGACTACATAACACCTCAGAAGGACTGCTCGAAGCACATCGCACGGCGCAAATTTACAGATTACAAGGCAGCAGGACGGGTCGCTGGATCCTTAATAAAATCGGGCAGAAGGTATCTGCAACTGGAAAAAATCCTGCCACCATCCCCCCGAACATCAGGAAAACATTTTTGATAAAGCCGCTGCCAAAAAACATGTTGGCCAACCACCACGACGGCAGGAGGAAAGCGAGGGCGATATTCTTGCACAAGACCCACGCGTCAAACTCCGAAGCGGCGTACGTCGATGCCGCCCATTACCGCGGCCTAAACCATGCTTACGCATTGAGTGTGGTAGCTTTCGCCGGCAACAATGCAGAAACGCCCTGTGTTAAAGCAGCTGCTTCTGTCCGTGCACTTAACTCGACAGAAGCCGAAGAAGCGGCCATAGCCCTGGCAGTGGCAGCCGGGTACACAACAATACTCAGCGACTGAAAAACCGCCATTTCGAACTTTGCACGGGGCATTGTAGCACCCACAACGCTGCGGTTACTCCGCCCCCCTCTCCTTCCAGGCGAAGATGACACACCATGCCCCATGAACTGATATGGGTTCGGGCTCACGCGGGGAACCCGGGAAACGAGGCGGCCCACCAATGTGCTCGAGGATTCGTCAGCCGAGCGGTGGAGCCTACGTTGGATCCGGGCGACCATCAAGAAGCCCTTACCTCATATCATGACATCACCCACTATTATCGCTTGTCGAGGCAGCTGAAACCACCTCCGCACCATAAATTCGCCAAGCGCCAAGAGGTGATCAGGCGCCGACTACAAACACACTCTTTTCCGAACCCGTACATCTACGCGCGCATATACCCTGACATGTTCGACCAACACTGCCCGCAATGCGGCTCAACAGCCACACTTAACCATATCCTCTGGGACTGCAGAGAAGATCCACCCTCTCCCGATCTCCTGGTCACTCCCTCACCTGAGGGGTGGGAGGAGGTTCTGACCTCCACCAGCCTTAGCATCCAGCTCCAGGCCATACAGAGAGCTGAGGAGGTGGCCACCAGGATCGACCTGGCGGATCACATACGTCCGTAACTGAGGAAAATAAAGTTTTATCTCCCTCTCTCTCTCAAAGTTTACCTCCTACCACCAGGCTCCGGTCGAGGAAAGCACGCTTGAGCCGCTCATCGGCACCTCCCATCTGCCGTAGGCAACGCATCTCGCGTTTATCCGCCGCTTCCCTTGAGCTTCCCTCAGGGGCAGCAGCTTGTTGTCAACGTGGGCGTCGAAACGCTGCTTTCCGCGCTCTCAACCCATGGTCCGCTTGGTGTTTTCGCAGTTGAGCTGCCGCATACCGCACTCTCATCTCCAGAGTAGCAGCTTCTTGTTGTCATTGCCATTCTGCCGCTGATTCACCCGCCATGACCTCCAGATTATGAGCTTGTTGTCGGTCTTGCCTTTAGCGGAGCGAGAGCGCATTAACGTTCGTTTCCGTCCATCGCACGAAGAGAATGTGTGGTCTGGAACCCATTTGTGTACGTATTTGCAGCGCCCTCTCGTGCAGTGACGTAGGCAGGCATAGATTGACCGGGCTGAAGCCCCCCCCCCCTCGAAAATTTTCCAGCCGGCGCCCCACTGCCTATTTATGCTGGCCCATCACATATTGCTGTGGGTATTCGCGTCTCTGAGGTGGGCTTAAAAACGAAGAACGTGGCTGTTTCAACTCACAAAGGAAGTTGACTTGCCAATCTATTGCGGGGAAAGTAGTAGTTTGTTTGCAGGAAACGGTGTTGGCAAACGAGGGGTACCTGTCATTTATGCGCAAAGAGAGCTGCGATAAGAGCCTGAGAGGGGATCTTGCAGTCTTTACAGCACAGCGCCGCGGCAGGGAGACGCTTCTGCAATGTGTTGACATTTAGCTCTCCGCGGTGATGGAAGAATACGGCGAATATGCGTACTCGTAAACATGCGTGGTTTTGCTGCTGGTGAAACGTTCGCGCGCTAAGGTCATCGAGCTAGCGAACCAAGCACAAAGTATGCTGCTATTCCCTGTGCAACGCCTTCCCCTGTGCCGTCCTACCCTACTTCCCCTCTTATTCCTGTTTCGGTCGGGCGCTGACGCTTTTCATGCGTCGCATGCGGTCGCGTGGGGAATATGGCGCACAGTTCATGCGTTTTAACGCAATAGCGTTAGAGAGCTCGTTACGCAGAAATACCGCCGTCGGTGTCGGCGTCTGCACGCGTCTCTTGTGAGCGAAAAATTGTCCGTGAGCGAAAAATAACAGCTCCAAAAATGGATGACTATGTCCATCTAGCGTAAGACATATCAAGCAATGTCTCGACTACTATGGCCTCCTAGACAAAAGCACGCCAGCCATCTCGGAGGCCATGGGACTACAGCAGAGCCTATATGCGGTCTCGTCGGATGCTCTGCATCCACATATTTAGCATTTCGTTCTCACGACACCATTAAACAAGTGAAGTACTGCAGTTGCCATTTCACAGACCATAAGGCGATGCTTGTTTTGGTTGGCCGAAAGAGGTCTCCAGAAGAACAAATCGAACAGCTGCCAGGTAGTTAAAGCACGAAGGACGACAGAATGTGACCATTTACGAATAAAAAGTGTCACGCCTATGCGCAGTTCATAATACAGGATCATGTGGCTACATCACTGTACAAAATGTTCATGAACTTGATACAAAGTGCTGTTAAATAGATCGAAAACCTCTACCGTTACTATAGATACATCGCGCGGTTTCGTGTGTGTGTGTGTCTGCGCGTGTGTGTTACAACACACATTAATAAGTATGCACTGAGTGGTTGAAGTGCGCACTAGGGGCCGGGAT
>CM023486.1:30208128-30261645 GCA_013339685.2 Hyalomma asiaticum
AATAACATGACTTCATTCTAACTCCATGCACTATATCTTAGCGACGTCGGAGTCGGGATGAGCTCGCTTGTCCCTCTGGAGTCACTTTGTAGTTTATTGGGCTGATTCGGCGAAGTACTCGGTAAGGGCTGAAATAACGGCGCAAGAGCTTTTCGGAGAGGCCAGGCGTGCGTACGGGAGTCCATATCCATACTCTGTCACCTGGCGCATACTCGACTTCCATACGCCGCAAGTTGTATCGTTCCGCGTCGAATGCGCTGACGTTCGCGAATGCGATGTCGCGCTAGCTGGCGCGCCTCTTCCGCTCTCTGTGTGAAGCCGCTGATTGCTGGGTTACGTTCTGCGGCGTCGCTTACAGGAAGCATGACATCCAAAGGCGTGGTAACCTCACGTCCAAATACAATTTGGAACGGCGTCCACTGAGTGGTCTCCTGTAATGCGGTGCTATATGCAAACGTTGCGTAGGGTAGTATCTGATCCCATGTGGTGTGTTTCCAGGTCTACGTACATCGACAACATGTCGGTCAGTGTTCTGTTAAGTCGCTCTGTCAAGCCATTTGTTTGTGGGTGGTACAGAGTCGTCTTTCTGTGGCTTGTGTGAGTGAGTTTCATAATAGACTGCGTCAAATCGGCTGCGAATGCCGTTCCTCGGTCCGTGATACCAACCCTGGGGGTACCATGTCGGAACACTGTGTTTGCTACAAAGAACTCCGCTACTTCAATCGCCGTTCCCCGGACCAGAGTGGCTGTCTCAACGTAGCGGGTTAGAGAATCTGTCGCTACTATAATCCATTTTTCCCCCAATAATGATGTCGGAAACGGACCAAGCATGTCCATTCCTACTTGGGGGTTCTATTGGGTGAAGAAAGCCTGCGGGTGTTATGGAGGCGTTTTGCATCGTTGGCAATCCCGACATGTCCGCACATAATGCTGCACAGTATGTGACAACCTTGGTCAGTAGTACATAGCATGAATTCGATCGAACGTTCTACTCAAAACAAGGTGCCCTGCGGACGGGTCGTCGTGACAAGATTCCATAATTTCGGATCGTAAGGCAGAATGGACGACCAAGAGAAATTTTTCTGTGCTGTGTTCAAAGTTTCTTTTGTAGAGGACGCCATTATTTAGCAAGTACGACGACAATCCTCGCGTGAAAACTTGTTGAACACGGACGGGGTTTCCTTCCAGGTATCTGATGAGCAGTGATAGATCTTCGCCGGAACGTTTTCCTTGGCCATTTGTGATGTGGCCACGACCCCAAGAAACGGACACTCGTCTTCATCTTCCACAGCGAGAGATTCGATCGGTGCGCGTGACAGGCAATCAGTATGACTGCGCTATCGGCCGGATTTATACACGACCCTTATGTAGTGTATAAATCGTTATGTGTTATGTAGTGTAGTGTAGCCACAAACTCCACCTTGCAAGTCGCCCAAAAGGATCCTTAAGGTTTGCGAGCCAGAACAAAGAACGGTGATCGCTAATGGCTCGATGCGATCTGCCGTATAAGTATGGCCGGAACTTGGCTATGGCCCATATTACTGCGAGGCATTCTTTTTCAGTGGCTGTATAGTTTCAGCCCTCGAAAGAGTGCGGCTAGCGTATGAGATCACTCTTTCCTCCCCATTCTTTTACTGAACCAGGACGGCACCGAGGCCTAAATTGCTTGCGTCCGCGTGAATATCTCTCTGCGCTTCCTTATCAAAGTGTGCCAGAACCGGGTGGTCTTGGATTCGCCGTCGTAGCTCATTAAATGCACGCTCTTGTTCAGCTAGCTAGATGCAAGGCATGTCTCCTTTTGTCAGTCGTGCTAGTGGCTCCAACGAGCATTTGGTTTTCTTCATAGTGTACTGATTTCTTGTTCATCATTTTCTGGTTTTACTAGTTTTATTAAAGGTTGCTTTGGGAGTTTCATGATCGGTGTCATCGTCATCCTCGGGAGCAAGACGGCGCGAAGCCCGCATTAAATATATATATATATATATATATATATATATATATATATATATTGTAAAGGAGAATGGGAACCTTGCAGTGGGCCATCCTCTCAGGCGGTTAACAGTGGGATTCTCTCTTGAGCGCTCTGTTGAAGAAGACGCCGCTCGTGCTCGAGGTCCGTGCCCGTTTTTGGACAAGACCGTTGCCGCAGGGCTGTGTTTAGTTGCACCGAATAAACCCTTTAACACCGTGGTGGAAGAGTTGGGTACTTAAATCATCCACGCTGGAACTACGATCCCGTACACTGCCTTCTGCTATGCCTCAGGACGCATCCCAGCAGACGTCTCCTGCTCCGGCCGTGTGTTCCGGTGTCCCTCGCCATCGCTGGCCTTCTGTTTTCACTGGCGCGGATGACGTGGACGTAGACGACTGGCTCACTACCTACGAAAGAGTGACGCTCATAACAAGTGGGACGAGTCAGCAAAACTCAGCCACGTGTTGTTCTACCTTGCGGGGGTCGCAAGTCTATGGTACAGCAACCACGAAGCTGATTTACCAACATGGTCCGCATTCAAGACCTTGCTGGGAAATGTATTTGGCCGTCCTGCTGTCCGTAAGCTGCGCGCGGAACAGCGCTTGCGCGAACGAGCACAGCAGCCAGGCGAATCCTTCACCAGTTACATAGAGGACATTCTGGACTTGTGCAAACGAGTGGACGCGACGATGTTTGAAACGGAGATGATCAGAAATGTCGTTAAAGGCATCGAGGACGAGGACGAGGTTCCTGCCTCGATTGCCAGCGTAGGAAATCTTCGCCGTGTCTGTCACCAGTAGGTCTGCAACCTCTACCTTGCCCTATCCGGCCATTCGGGCGCGTCGGCAGCGATTTGTATGGGCCACTCCCGTTGACATCCGCTGCTAACCGCTGGGCCATCGTAGCCGTTGACCACCTCATCCGATACGCTGAAACCGCCCTCCCCGCGGCTACAGCGCATGATGTTGCTTCCTTTATACTCCGCCGCTTCATACTTCGACACGGCCCACCCCAGGAATTGCTCAGCGATCGAGGGCGTGTCTTCCTATCTGAAGTCGTAGAAGCCATTCTCAAAGAGTGCCACATTGTCCACCGCACGACTACTGCTTACCACCCGCAGACGAATGGCCTCACCGAACGATTTAACCGGACCCTTGGCGACATGCTCTCAATGTACGTCGCCTCTGACCAAGCCAATTGGGATGCCGTTCTGCCGTTCGTAACCTACGCTTACAATACCGCCCCTCAGAGCACCACTGGGTTTTCGCCATTCCTTTTATTGCACGGCCGGCACTCATCGCACACAATTGACACAATCCTTCTATACAAGCCGGATGCATCTGAGGCTGCGCCTATTTCTGCCACAGCCAGACATGCTGAAGAGTATCGAGATCTCGCCCGGCAGTTCACTACCAATGACCAAGAGCGGCAGAAGAGCACTCATGGTAGCTCCGCCTCTGAACCTGCTTTCCTTCCTGGAGCACTTGTGTGGCTCTCGGTCCCTTGCACTGCACCCGGGCTTTCTTCGAAGCTACTGCCCAATCGAAGGACCCTACCGTGTAGTCGAGCGTACCTCTCCGGTCAACTACCTCATCGAGCCCGTTGAGCCATACTCAGACATGCGCCATCGGGGCCGAGACATTGTTCATGTCGAGCGCCTCAAGACCTACTATGACCCACTCATAGTGACCAGCTGTTAGGTCACCGGGCGGCTCCCTTTTCGTCCCCGGAGGTAATGTAAAGGAGAATTGGAACCTTGCAGTGGGCCATCCTCTCAGGCGGCTAACAGTGGGATTCTCTCTCGAGCGCTCTGTTGAAGAAGACTCCGCTCGTGCTCGAGGTCCGTGCCCGTTTTTGGACAAGACCGTTGCCGCAGGGCTGCGTCTAGTTGCACCGAATAAACCCCTTAACAATATATATATATATATATATATATATATATGGCCCCTGTCTTTCATGAAAAGCCAACACACATGCCTACCATCACTCTGACCTATCGCGCAATAAATTACAATTGTTTAATCGAAGCGTGAAACGAGGACTGCGGATTAATGGATGCGTAGTCGGTTATGGCCACAGCAGTTATAACCACATGGCTCACACCTACGAGACCTCACTTTGATCTTTTTGCATGCCTCCGTGCAGCACAGCAAGTAGTGCCGGAAGAACGACAAACATTTCAAAGCATTAGAAAAACACTTCATAACACTGCAACATTCTCGTGTGGATAGCAAAACTACACGATTTCTCTAATAAAGACATAGCGCTGGAATTTAGAGAAACTAAATAAACGTTTAAATCGCTTCTCCCTGAACAGATATCTCGGAGCATAAAAGTAGCAATCTCAAATCCAGTGTTTTTAGCACTGTAATTAAGCACATAAATAACACGGCATATTTGATATAAAGGTATGATTTAAGCAAGTAATTTGTATTGAGAAGACTGTATTTAGAAGGGACAACGAAGTTGTTAGCATCGCTATAAGTCAACTGTTTGGTCTTTCACAACCTTCACATGAGGAGTACTTCATAGCCGTGTGTGACTGCGAGAACCTTGAACGAAAGTGAAGTATGGAAGCCATCTGAGATTTTAGTGTTGTGCTGCGCACACGCATCTCCATGCAGAAAAACATCCGACTGCCACCAAAGCACATTGTTGTATGTAGTGACCTAGCCGATGCTATTCCGAACGCTTTTTACAGGGTTCGAATCACCGTTGTTCACTCGGACGCGTGCATTGGCTTCTCCCGGGAAGAACACGAAGACAATCGGCGCAAGTGGCGACGCTCACACGGATACGGATGGTGGGGTATTTATATTACAGCAATATGAGAAGCAAATGAAGAGGTACAAATTGCCACTCTTAGGCGGCACTTGACAGAAACAGTAAAGCACTCTCCGAACGCCGGCAGTGTCGGTTCAGTGGCGGCACATTCACAAACTTCATCTGAGTCGAATGTCAAGTGATGGTAGATGCCGAGGTACCTGAACGTGGAAATATGAGATCTCTTGTTTTCGGCAAAACAAACACCACGAGACATTGTTCACAGCTTACATCCAGCGGCGCCTCGTCTGTCGTCCCAGCGAACGGCGCCATGGTACGTTTTGAATTGTCTCTCTTTAAGAGCAGCACCATGAAGGAGAGCTACGGTAAGTGGACGGGTATGTCTACGGATGCACAGCGCTATTCTTTCGTTTTCATTCTTAAGTTGTCAGCGACTACAACACCCTTAATGAGGACCTGGAGGGTGCCCCATTATAATTTAATGGGCTTGCGCGTTTTATGTAGAAAAACAGAAGGAACCGTAGAATCACTCGAAACCATAGCGTCCTACTCAAAGCTTAAGTTACGAAACATTCCACAAGGTTGATTATCAAGCGATGTCAAGAACGAAGTTCATGTTTTTTTAGATATGAATTGTCGGCACACGTTAGAGAATCTTGAAGTCCATTGACATTATAACTACTGTAAAAAGATGTTATCATCAGTCAGCTACGATGCTGCATTGAAAGGTCACGTCAAGAAACGTTCGTCGCTCTTGCGACGCTGAGGATAGACAAAACAATTACCATTGTCATGGCGCTATCACGGCTCGTCTTCGCACCGACAATCAAAAATAAATTCTCTCGAGTATGAGATGCTTCTGAACAAGAGCACACCGGAATGATATTTAGCGGGCTCAATAGTGAGCGCTCTGTGAACCCTATAAAACTGTGACTGTCTAAATTGACGGTCAAAAATAGATGTTTGGAAAACAAACGAAAACCGTAAAACAATATTTCAAAATAAACATGATGGTCACTAACACAGGCAGATCGATAGCCAAAACCACAGGCAGATCGATAGCCAAAACGAATTCTAGTTTATGAGATGTAGCGTATTCTGCAGTAAAAAGCAAAGCAAAGGAAAAGAAATGTTACGCATAAGGTTATCAGAAATCACCCAAGTCTACGAACCATGTTTCCAATTCTGACAGCAGTGGCACTCATATATTTCTCATACATAATACTATATATACTCATATATTTGTCGTACCTAGGTCTAGCTATGTAGTTCGAGATACACACAATTTTCTTTTTCAGCACATTATCATGGCCGGGTTATTCCACGTTATTCCTTCCAAGAGAGAAAAGAAAACTCGTTGAATGCATTGCAGTTGGTTAGCAGAGCAAGTCTACCAGGCCATGCCTGGCAACCACTTCCCCTTCTCCATGTATCGCACCAACCTCGACCGCCGGTTTTCGGGTGCAAGTAAGAACTCCACGTCAAAAAATACTGCCCACTACGTCGAAGAGCCCGGAATCGCATTAGAGACAACGCCACCCAGCACATAATTCATCAAAACTAAGGAAGAAAGGCTGAAAGGGCAAATGAATAAGAACGAAGCAACTGAAAGGGAAGAATCATCTGAAGGAACCTCAAAATTAATTGTCCAAGCTTTCATAGCATCATTATCGGGGAACAGATCCGTCAGTTCTCGGAATCTCTTCCGGCAATTGCGTCCCTTGTCTCACATCTCGCGATCTGTAACAATGTCTGGCGTTCGCCACATGCTTTCGTCGGTGCGCAGTGCGTTCAAAGAAAGGTGAAAGATCCTTCGGCTGTTTGCGTGTTGGCGCAGCCGATATTGTATGCTCCACGACGTTCTTGCCAACTTTTGCACAGAGTATTTCGAAGGTCGAAGTATACGCAAATATTTACTTGTGCACGCGTCTATATGCTGTGGAAAGGCACCATGTGTCTTGAAAAACTGACTGCCTTTGGAGAAAAGATGGCTTTGGCTGGAGGTGAACTACGGAAGTCAGTTAACGAAGAGTAAAAGTAAGCTGCAGAAAGAGATAGGCTGCAGAAAAGATGCGACAGTGGATCAAAGAGCGAAAGAAAAAAAGAGAAGCGAAGATGGCGGTTAGAGAAAGACAGAGAGAAGCTGAAATGGCTGAGAGAAAGAGAAAGACAGAAGTCCGTTCACGCGTCGAGAGATAAAGACAGCATTTAAATCAAGAATACTCTTTCCGTCTGATTCCGAGCAACTTGCTCCTGGTGTTCAATGAAAGGATGACTTAGACGCCTACTTCCATACATTTCACACTGTTGGTAAAAGCCAGAATTGGTCGAAGGAGCTATGGGTTACGGCGCTGAGCACTTGTTTGAGCGGCGAGGTGCTCAGTATTTACGGTAATGTTGACGCCTGCAGATTCTTCGAACAACCGAAAGTTCGAAGCCGCCTTGCTGAAGGGATTGAGATTCGCTGTGAAAGGCTTTCGAGACAAGAAGGCATCAAGACGGCCTCTCTTTCCCCGAGGTCGCCCGCCACTGCTGGCCACAGCAAGCACTAGCAACGGCCAGTGCTCCCCAGGTCCTAAGGCAACCCCATCCGCCTCTGGGCAGGTCGGAAAGAGGGTCTTGTTCCTTACGGCAGGACTCTTGAATAAAAGTTCTGGCTCGCTAGAGCACGTCTCTGGTGCCTCCCAAGGGGTCACGGACACATCCGGGCCGTCGGCGCAGCCGGCGTCTTTGGAGCGGCACGACTCGATTGGCCGCTCGAGAAAAGACAATCCCCGCCTTGCAAGGCCTGAAAAGGGCCCTGCTGGTTAATAAAACTTTTCCTTTCGGAGACACAACACCACATTATCGTGGAGACGGAAACGCAAATAATTCAGTGGACCGTCACGCGCCTTCTTCAAAAACTTGAAAATGTTCAAGAACTTCTTCAGAAACTGACATAAAAAGTGCTGTGTTTACAGGAAACCGACCTGAATTCTAGGCTAAACGAATTTCTACGTTCATACGTCGCTTTCCGTAAGGATCGTGAAGAATGTTCTTACATCATCTGGCCGTGTCGACATTATACTCGAGAAAACGGCAGTGTGTCAGCAATTACAGTTACAAACTCGCCTCCTGGCAGTCGCCATCCGAGCGTTACTTTTAAATAAGCTTATTTCAATCTGCTGCCTGTACACGGCTCCACACTACCAGCTTGACAAGAATCAAGTTTAGTCTTTGTTAGGTCACTTGCAGAGCCATATTTATTGCTACGAGAATTCAACGCACACAATAGCATCCAGAGCAAAACTCGCTGTGAAGTGCGAGAACGTCTGGTGGAGCAGTTCCTTTTTCCTTCTGGTGCGTGTCCGCTCAATAAAGAAGAAACAACGTTTTAGAGTTTTGCAAACAGAAGCTATTTATCAATAGACATTAGGATTGCCTCTCAATGGCTTCTACGTAGCCTTAAAGAGGAAGTCATCAAAAAAATGACAGCATATCCACGGGGTGAATGATGGAGAGTGGGCGAAGCTCTTATGTATTAAAGATACCGCGCCACACACCTCAACGAAACTCGTGAGTAACGTGAGCGCTCGTACTGCAGGGTCCTCGCGTCGCCGCCGCGCAGAATCACGGCTAGCTTCGGCCTCCCGCGCTCGTACTGCAGGGTCCTCGCGGCGCCGCCGCGCAGAATCACGGCTAGCTTCGGCCTCCCGCGCCCGCACGGCGGGGTCGCTTCTTCGAGCGCGAGCCGCCGCCGCCCTGCGCGCACGCCGCTCGGCAGCCTTGTCCATCCTCCGTCGACGAGCCTGTTGGCGCGCGCGCCAAAACGCCGCCGAAGAACACGCGATCGCCGTGGCGCGATCGTCTCTCTCTCCTTCCCTACGTGTGACGTAAATCCTCTGTTCATAAAAAAACTCACCTTTTATTATTATCTTTTGCCACAAAACGCCCTCTAGTGTGGGGCGATTTTGCATTTCTCAGCGTATATGCATTCGTTATATAGTACAAGTAGCGCCATCTATGGCCGGATTGGAGACTCAACGAGCGGTGGTTACAAACAAACGACAACGGGGACGAACGGGTGACGTCATAAGGAGCTTCGCCCCTAAAATCCATGCGGGAGCTGTGACCACTTTCCAATAGTGCTGAGCACATACACTCTAAAAACTGGAGCCGGTTCCGCAGGAGTGAAACGACCGAGCTACTCTTTAGGGCATCGTTCTACTCTAGCATAACGTCGGATGGTGTGAAATGTCCATATCTCTTGCGGCATGAAAGAGTAAAATGCAATTTCACTCCTGCCACACACATGTGATGCTCGCATTCGCCACCGCAAACATGGCGGCCGGGGTGGGAGCGGACGATTGAAGAAGACAGCAGCAGATTTGTAAAGTGTTTTTCTATAGAACTATAGCCGCGACCTTCCTACGACTTACACGTACAAACTTTCGCGTACAAATGCGTGCAGTGTACGTTTAATGAACGATGCCTTCCTCGACTACGAGCCTCAACCGACGGGAGTCATAGCGAGCTGCCTTTGCTGTGTTTTTCCCCGATCGAACGGCCGTACCCGTGCTAGTGAAACCCGCCATCCTACACGCCTCGGATTCTTCGCTTGCGTGTGCGAAACGAAGAGGAATACACTTTCAGCGACACAGTAAGCTGTTGTGATCGTCGACAGCTGGTCTCCGAAGCCTCACTGGATATAACTCATGCATGTAAAGAAAAATGCTTCCTACGACTTCGGCATCGAGCCGTATGACGGCCATGAGCTCGTCGAAGGTGAAAATACCGTGACTGCGATCCGTCCCGTTCGCAAGTCTGGTGAGTACAGTATAGTACCCTAAACACTTCTTATTTCAGAGACTATATTTCATCTGTGTGCAGAATAACGAAGAACGAGGAGTGCATATTTTGTGATGGCCAACGGTTGTTCGCCGTAGAGGCGTGCTCGACGGACTCGAAAGGGGACGCCGTCGGAATGAAGCGGGTGCTACCGGAACACCCGGGTGCCGCTTTTCTTCGCTGGCGTTGATGAAATTCAGCCGCTATTACGTTCGTACTCGCTTCCTCAGGTGCATTTTACATCGCGAACCAGCACTGCGAACTCCCTTTTGCCCGTAAAACGGAATGCGAGTTCATGACACAAATGCGTTAATCTAAAAGACATTGTATATATTCCGCGCGTTTAGATTAACACATCTGTGTGTGGAGCGGCTACCTATAAGCCAACGCTAAACATACACCTGTTCTGTGCATACTTTTTGATTAATTACGCAGAACAGTACTTTACCACTGGCGCTGCATAGCAGGTCAAGTATACGGATTATATATACGGGACTTCAGTGTAAGACGATATATTGCGAGTGCGTTGTGGGTACGTGTAATCCTTTTTTACATGCATATCTTTTCTCATCAGCCAATGCCCGCTTGGTGTTTCTCCCATCAAGAAATGCTCAGCTAGCTCCCTTATAGCAGCTGCTTTATACTTGGCAGTATCAATACGTTCTAATTCGCACTTAACCTCTCTTATTAGTTTCGCATAGGCACCTGGTTGAGCACTTTCGATCGTATACATAAACTGTAGGTTCTCTTTAAGTTCTCTTTCTTTTTGTTTTAAAGCGAAGCTTTGTACCTCTACTAGCCAAGGAAAAAAATCACAGCATATTCACGGGGTGAATGATGATGAGTGGGGCGAAGCTCTAGAAGGAATCATCGGTAAACCGTGAAACCCTTCCGTGCAATTCGCCCCACAATTAAAAGTGAAACACTTGAGTAAATGTCATCAAACTATTATAATATCATATATATATATATATATATATATATATATGGGTTGCCGGTGAACGCTTCTCCAACGCGAGCAGTCGGTATTTCTCAATAAAACATCTGGCGTCTTTTCGTTTTGCTTTTAGAAAACATCTGGCGTCTTTCGTTGGTTTATTTCATCAATCAACGGCGTTTTAAACAAAATTTTTATTGTTTAATCACGCACAGGAGAAATCTCACCAGGCACTACCTTGGAGGTAAACAATGGCTGCTACTGGGAGTGAGAGACAGCAGAAGTCGGCTTTTAACACTTCTACTTCTACTAACGTTTCCTACTGGAACATGCCAATGGCTGCTAATGGGGAATGAGAGACAGAAGAATTCGGCTTTTAGTTAACGCGCACGCTGCGAATTTTTTTTATTGTTCACCAACGCACAGGAGAAATCTCCCACCGGCACCACCTTGGAGGTCAAAGCGTAAGACTGGTTACGCACTACGACTACGATTACGACGAGGGACGAACGGGTGCCGCTTTAAGGAGCTTTGTAACGCCTCTACCAGCCAAGCAAAAAAATTACAGCACATCCACGGAGTGAATGATCATGAGTGGGCGAAGCTCGGGAGGTTCATCGTAGATCGTGCCGAGTTCCGCATTAATTTATTTAACGCGCACGCTACGAATCCTCATGGTTCAACTATGCACAAGTGAAATCTCCCACCGGCACTTCATTGCAAGTCAAGATCCAGTGCATATATATATATATATATATATATATATATATATATATATATATATATATATGGGTTTCCGGTGAACGCTTCTCCAACGCGAGGAGCCGGTATTTCTCAATCAAGAAACTCGCTAGGAGACGCTGCTTGCGCCAACGTTGTCTCTCGCGCGTGACGGCGCGTTCTCCTTCTTTGCGAGCTGGTAGCGTTCCTCTAAGAAAGAGCGTTTCCATAGCCAAAGCGCGCCTTTCGCTCTCTCTGTCTCTCTCTCTCTCTCACAAGACAGCAGAGGCACGCGCCGAGGGCGAGCGCGTGCGTCCCGGCACGCGGGTTACGCCTGACGACTGACGCCTGACGCGTGACAAGGTTAGACTAAGAGGAGCTTCGCCCCTAAAAACCGACTGCTCGCGCTGGAGAACCGTTCACCGGCCACCCATATATATATATATATATATATATATATATATATATATATATATATATATATATATATAGGCACTGGATCTTGACTTGCAATGAAGTGTGCGTAGTTGAACAATAAGGATTCGTAGCGTGCGCGTTAACTAAATTAATCCGGAACTCGGCACGATCTACGATGAACGTCCGGAGCTTCGCCCACTCATCATCATTCACTCCGTGGATATGCGTGGATTTTTTTCCCATTGCGTCACTGGTTAGGCAACGCAATTGTAAAAAAAAAATTACAGCATATCCAAGGAGTGAATGATGATGAGTGGGCGAAGCTCGGGATGTGCATCGTAGATCGTGCCGAGTTCCGGATTAATTTAGTTAACGCGCATGCTACGAATCCTCACGGTTCAACTATGCACAATGCACAAGTGAAATCTCCCACCGGC
Organism: Hyalomma asiaticum; assembly: GCA_013339685.2. Taxonomy (NCBI): domain Eukaryota; kingdom Metazoa; phylum Arthropoda; class Arachnida; order Ixodida; family Ixodidae; genus Hyalomma; species Hyalomma asiaticum. The sequence continues at coordinate 30,220,223 of CM023486.1, forward strand.
ACTTCATTGCAAGTCAAGACCCAGTGTATATACATATATATATATATATGTGGGTTTTGCCGGTGAACGCTTCTCCAACGCGAGCAGTCGGTATTTCTCAATCAAGAAACTCGCTAGGAGACGCTGCCTGCGCCAACGTTGTCTCTCGCGTTTGCCGGGGCAGTGTCGAGTTTGCCGGGGAGCGCGTGGCTCCCGGCGCTCGCGGCGTGGGCGAGCGCCAGGTGCCACGCGCTCGCCCTCGGCGCGTGCGTGCGCTCCAGCAGGCACGCGCCGGTGGCTACCTACTACTAACTACTACTACTACTACTACTACATACATCGGGGACGCACGAAATGGCTGCTAATGGGGAATGAGAGACAGAAGAATTCGGCTTTTAGTTAACGCGCACGCTGCGAATTTTTTATTGTTCAACAACGCACAGGAGAAATCTCCCACCGGCACCACCTTGGAGGTCAAAGCGTAAGACTGGTTACGCACTACTACGACTACGACGAGGGACGAACGGGTGCCACTTTAAGGAGCTTCGCCCCTAAAAACGATCGTTGTAAGCAGAAAACGATCGCTACCTCGCTCGCGCTCGCGCTCGGCGCGTGCCTCCCGGCGTGCTACCTCTCTCACTCTTCCATCTGCTGTCTTGTGAGAGAGAGAGAGCGAAAGGCGCGCGTTGCCTATGGAAACGCTCTTTCTTCGATGAACGCTCGACCAGCTCGCAAAAAAGGAGAACGCGCCCTTACCCGCGAGAGACGAGCTTGAGGCAGGCAGCGTCTTCTAGCGAGCTTCAAAACAAGCTTTAAAGTGATGAGCCAACATGATGGATGATAAGGGCTGCGGGCAAACAACGGAAACAGGCTCGGCGCGGTCCGTAAGATTAGATTGCAGCTGTTGCAAAGCTTATGCAGCTGCTTGAAAGATGGTTGACGTCATTCGAAACCCTTCCAGCCTAGTAACTGCTTCGGTTCATTTCTGGACTACCCCACTCTGGGTACACCACAGAAAGTAAAGACGGCAGAAGAAGAGCGTGAATATAAGGCTCGGCGGAAAGAACAAAATTGTCTCGCTCAACGGCGTCGTAGGCAACACCCAGGAGCTCTCGCCGTCACCGTGACGGTGGCGTAAAAAGCTTCGCTTTCCAACCACCTTCACAGGGTGGATTGGCGGGCAATTTTTTTCTTCATGCTGTCTAACGCTGCTCCATTCAATTGCTTTTATTTGAAGTTTCTCTTTGAAATCCTCGCACTGTGTTACTAAGCTCTTCGGTAAAGCGGCAAGCAATTTCCTTATGTCTTCTGCAATGCCATTAACGAATTCATCGTCTTCCAATTAGCTTTCATTAAATTTCCAAAGGTTCCAGTTGAAGCGATTTCGCTTTTCTTTAGCACCAAATGTGGCGGTTACAAGGCAATGATCGCTGAATTGAACTGCTTTAACTTCGTAGAGACTACAGCATGATACCAGCTCAACGGACGCATCATCAGCGTGATATGACTATCACGCTGTTGATGCGTATACTGGGGTTGCGTTCCGCACGCCGTCACACTGCCTCGACGGCCAAATAGTAAATAACGGGGCGGATATTAGACGCCTTATTGCTGATCATTATTCCATGATTTTTGGCTGTAAACACACAATGGACGAACGCTTCAGGGAGGAATTCATGCGAGGCATACCGACACTTGATGAAGACGTTAAGACTAGACTGGAGTTGCCTATCACAGTCAACGAAATCGCATGCGCTGTTGAAAAATTACCAAATGGGAAGTCGCTTGGGCCCGATGGATTTGGAGCTGCTTTTTTTAAATTCTTCAAACCTCAGATAGCCCAGATTATGCACAAAGTCTTTAATGATGCTTACGAACAAAAACAGGTCCCTCTATCTTTTAGGACGTCGTACATTGCTTTCATCCCTAAAACAGACGACGCTGAGACCCGAAGACTTGTGAGCTCTTATCGCCCGATAAGTCTTACTAACGTCGACTATAAGATATTCATGAAAGTGTTGGCAAAAAGGCTTCAAAGTGTAAATACAGCGCTTATCGGGTCCCATCAAACACGTGGTATTAAAGGTCGTAGTACCGCAACAAACATACATATTGCGCGAAGTGTTTTGGAAATTTGGGATGTAGTTGGTCATCATGTAGCAACGATTCAGCTGGACCTGGCAAAAGCATTCGATCTAGTTTCCCATGATGTTCTATTTTCTATACTTGACACTTGAACGTGGGCAGTGTAATTTTTGAGGGTGTAATAATGCCATATGAAAATTGTTCGACTCGAGTAATGGTCAATGGAGAGTTGACTGATACTGTACCTGTACGATCTTCAGTACGTCAAGGGTGCCCATTGTCACCTTTGCTATTTGCTGGCTACATTGAGCCTCTTTCTTTGGCAGTAAGTCAAAACGAAAATATCCGTGGGTACAGGCTGCTTTCAGCTGAGGTAAAGTTACTTGTTTTGTGGGGGTTTTACGTCCCAAAACCAGTTGTGATTATGAGAGACGCCGTAGTGGAGGGCTCCGGAAATTTCGACCACCTGGGGTTCTTTAACGTGCACTGACATCGCACAGCACACGGGCCTCAACATTTCGCCTCCATCGAAAAGCAGCCGCCGCGGCCGGGATTCGATCCCGCGACCCTCGGATCAGCAGCCGAGTACCTTAGCCACTAGACCACCGTGGCGGGGCAGGTAAAGTTACTTGCATACGCAAACGACATTGCTGTTTTCCTCTCCGACACAGGCAGCATCATTGAGGCAACAACTGTGATTGAAAAGTTTTGCTTATACACAGGGTGTACGATAAACTGGCAGAAAAGTTGTGGCTTTTGGCACCGTAATTGGGAAAGTACACCAGATACCTTTTCACGCTTGCGTATGTCGTGTTTACCAACAAGGTATCTGGGTGTGCCTCGTTATAGGTATCGTCATGCTGATGAACATTGGGCTGAGCAAACATTGAAACTAAAAGAAAAAGCAGATGCATGGCAAGGCAGGTAGTTGTCTATGTTCTCGCGTGCTGCTGTGTGTCATGTGTTTCTGCTGTCACGTGTATGTATGTTATGAATGTCTTATGTGCGTCTCTTTCTAGTATCCAGAAGATACATCGTGTCCTTGCAGTTTTTGCGTGGCCATCGACTTTGGAGAAAATTAGTGGAACCAACCTGTTCATTCCTGTTAAACGCGGAGGTGTTGGCCTTGTTCATTTATTTTTACGTCAGATTGTTTCTAGGTTTATGTTCCTTAGGAATGTGGAAGATCCTTTTTTACGAACAGTCATATATACCAGGCTACGGAAATCAATCCCAGATTTCATAATTTCCTCTTGTGGTGATTTCGAGCGTAGCGTAAATAGATTTTTGCGGCAGCTCTTACTTTGATACAGAATGTTGAAAGTGGGATTTTCTTTAGAATACTTGAGTGACGTCACCAGAAAGAAACTTTATAAGGATCTAATTGAAGGGGTCCTCCCAACTCCTTTGTACCGTTTGCCATATCATGGATACCCAGGACAGAATATTTTGAAAAGGGTTAAGAAAATGCCAATAAGTCCAGCTGCCAAAACTATCTTTTTCAAGCTACATACGAATAGTCTACCTGTAAAAACATGGCTTCAGGAAAAAGGCTTATTTGTACCTTGTACAACTAACTGCCTTTTATGTAATAAACCAGAGGATATACAACATGCTTTTGTAGACTTCTGGGATGCGGTATTTTTCTGGGACGTGCTTCAGTGCACCACTAGATTCTTTTGGCATAAGGTTTTTACCAGTGGAAGAGCCATACGATATGATCATGGTCCTGGGTCTTTATGCTTTGTGGAAAACGAGATGCAGGTGCGGCATGCAGATGTTCATGTAAAATCCTCGAGGAAAACCTTCATTGAGGGCGTTGGACAAATTAGGGAGATTTATAGAGCCCAGCCTGAACCACCACACTAGGTTACTATCCTTCATGTTTCGAAAGATATGAAAAAGCTTTAGAGATGGTCACACCAGTGCGTACATAATATATGCATGTGCGCTTTTGATTGTTTCTCTACCTTGTTTAACAAGGCAATAAAGAAAAAAAAGTGAGTGTGTTGTGGGCTTTGTGCTTTGCTGTGGTTGTGTTACTGGCGTGTATGTGCGTTCCTGTCATGTCACCCTGTATGTTCTATGTTCAGTGTGATGTAATAAAATGCCTGCTAATTGTGGCATGGGCGAAAAATGTAGTGATTGCGTCTTTTTTTGTCTCTGCTACTCCATCTGGGAGTACTAGCACCCCGCTTGGTGGGTAGTAGAGCTCTCTGCAAAAGTGTTCGAATCCCCTTCAGAGGCGTACTACTACTCTTTTTTGGCGAGAGTACCGGTATCCTGCAATGGGGTTGATCTACTCTGAAAAAAAAAGGAGTTAAATTTGGCACACGACAGTACTCCCCCGAAGTGAGTGCCCAGCACTCTCTTTGTTTTTATAGTGTAGAAGGAGTACGGTCCTCCACCGAAATTTCCTAAGTGGAAGCTTAAATCGGATGATTGAGATCAATCCGAATCCTTTACTTGCCTTATCCTCATCATCATAATCATCACCAGCCTGCTTGGTACACTGCAGGATGAAGGCCTCTCCCAACGATTTCCAATGCACCCTATCCTAAGCGAGTTGGTTCCACTTTATGCCCGCACGGTTTTTGATTTCATCACTCCATCCATCCTTTTGCCTGCCTCTGTTGCGTTTTCTCTCTCTTGGTATCCATTCCGTGGCTCTTACAGTCCATGTGTTATCTTTCCTCCTCATTACATGTCCTGCCCAGGTCCACTACTTTCTTTTAAGTGATATTGCTACGAAGCATTACAGCGAGGACAAATGTAGAGCCCTGCGAAGTGAGAACGACGAGGAGTGTTCTTGAAACACTTGCGCGCGTGTGTGCCTTCAGCCATTTTGTCGGTTCCGCCAACATTGTAATTAATCATTTCGTCACTCCTGCGTTTCCGTCACATTTGGTGGTACGACACGCTTCGCAAAGGAACTGCGCAGCGGTCGTCGTTCGGAGGATCCCTCTACCATTGTGGAAGAAACAGCGCCTGATTCCGCCCCCGCGGCTTCAACGCTCCTGCCTACGCATCCTCGGGATCCTGGCACGTTCAGCGGTTCAGGTCGTTCTGACGAAGTGGATGTCGAGGACTTGGTGGTAGATTACGAACGCGTGAGTACACTCAACCGATGGGACCCTACTCTGGCCAATGTGATTTTTTACCTCAAACGAACTGCGAAAGTGTGGTTTGAGACCCATCAAGACGAACTCGGAAGCTGGGACATCTGCAAAGAAAAGATGCTAGACTTCTTCGGGAAGCCCGTCAGGCGTAGGTTAGCAGCAATGAAAGCTCTCGCGTCCCGTGCGCAAACGTCTACGGAGTCTTACATCTCGTACATAGAAGACGTGTTAGCACTGTGTCGTAACGCTGATGCCGAGATGCCGAGATGCCGGAGACCGACAGAGTTGGCCACATTCTTAAAGGGATTGCAGACGATGCCTTTAACCTTTTTAAGTGTAAGAACTACTCGACCGTATACGCCGTCATCAAAGAGTGTCAACGCTTTGAGCAGGCTAAAAGTCGGCGCATTAACACCGTGTTCCCCAGGCTTCCCGATACGGCTGCAACTTCCTCCTGCGAAGAATGCACTAGGACACAACCGCAAGCTTCAGTTTCGTTCGACCAGGTGACTCGGAGCGCGCCGTGACCTTGATGCGATGGCCCTTGCTGCCGCTGACGCCGGTTCTGGCGATTCGATGGCTATCACCACTCCGATCTTTCAGGCCATTGTCCGGCAGCAACTGGGCAACGTAGGCATCCATTCCGTGTGCGCCATAGCCAGTCCACAGCCGACATCGTGGCGTCAGCAGCCGTCCTATTACGAGCAGCGGTTTCCTACGCAGTATCGCGACCCTACCGTGTGGCGAACCACTGGCAACCGACCAGTTTGCTTCCGTTGTCGTTGTACTGGCCATGTAGCCCGTTATTGCAACACCCATTGGGCCTCGCCGCCTCGGGCTTTTGTACGCTGCTTACTACCGACTGGACGACTACCGACAGGCCAGCTACCGATCCGCGCCTCCTGCCCAGTCGTCTAATCCAGATTCCTACAGAAGCCTAAACAGCCGCTCACCGTCGCCACGTGATCGCCGGTCGCGCTCGTCCCCAGGCTGTCGCCAGTCGTCTCGATCGCCGCAACGACGTCGACATTTGTCCCCGTTTAACCTCGCTACCGCTTATCCGGAAAACTAAGAGTGCAGCGCCGGGAGGTGACGCTGCATTGACGACTTCCCCCAGAAATCCTCTCTTCACGCTGCCGAGTAGCCGGAGCTTGGTAGAAGTTGTGGATGGTGTCACTGTTTCTGCACTTATAGATACTGCAAAAGATTTTCCATAATGAGTGCCAACTTTCGCCGCCGCTTGCATAAAGTGCTGACACCTGCCTCTTCCCGCACACTCCGTGTCGCTGATGGAGGTACTCCTGCCGTTCTTGGGATGTGTACCACCCGTGTTTGTATTGCTGGCCGTCCTACTTCCGTAGAGTTTGCCGTCATAGAGCAGTGCCCCCGTGATCTGACCCTCGGCTTGGATTTTCTGTCTGCTCACTCTTCGCTCTTTTAGTGTTCAACCAGCGCTCTTCAACTTGAGCTGCCACAGCTTTCTGACCTTACGGCCGACCTACCTGCGCGTTTGTGCTCTCGCCATCACGTCCGTTTGCTGCCTCAAGCCGTTATTACGTCAGTTTGACCTCCTCACGCGACGTGACCAATTATGACTACCTCTTGTAGCCTGTAGAGCCGTGGTAACGTGACGGACACGGGTATTTTCTGTAACAACGTCCAGTTTATTCTGCCAACGAGGAGTAGGGTCGAGCGGGCGCACGCAGCAAGTCGTAAAAGGCGAGAGTGACCTGCGGAAGGATCATGTTTCAAAAAAGGTCTTTCCTGTGAAATGCAATTAGCTTTATTGATAAGCGACATTAGCTGCGCCGTAGATATTAGCATACCAGTGGATGCTTATTCCTCGATTTTGAAAAGCCCTTTGGCAAGGTCCCGCACAAAAGACTTTTTTTAAAGCTGTCGCGCCTCAATTTTCACCCACTGGTACTTAATGGGATTCAAGATTTTTTGTGTAACAGAAAACAATTTGTCTTTGCAAACAATTACTCTTCTGCGTCATCTTCCGTTAGCTCAGGTGTTCCTCAAGGGTCGGTACTTGGCCCTCTACTCTTTTTAATATATGTCAACGACCTACCTACAAACATTTCATCTAACATCACATTATTCGCTGATGACTGCGTAATCTATCGGTCCATTCACAACAATAACGACATCCTAGAGCTACAAACTGACCTAAATCTCGTTGAAGACTGCTCCGCAAAGTGGCTGATGTCACTAAATGTTAAAAAGACGTCTCTTCTTTGTTTTAACCGCAGGAAAAGCTACCTCACACCACAATACCTTCTTAGATACTCTCCCATTTCTTCTGTTTCCTCGTATACATACCTTGGCATAGAACTCACCACCGATCTCTCTTGGACGCCCCACATAAGCAATATAATCAACAAAGCAAACCGCGTACTCGGCTACCTCCGCAGGAACTTACGCCTAGCCCCATCTTCATTGAAACTGTTAACTTGTAACACTCTACTGCGCCCCAAGTTAGAATATGCATGTACCACATGGGATCCTCACCAATAAAACCTGATTAAAGCATTAGAATCTGTCCAAAATCATGTAACTAAGTTTATCCTCTCTCACTACTCATACAATATCAGTATTACGGAGCTTAAATCTCGTATTAATCTTCCGAACCTTGCTCTTCGTCGCAAAGTCGCTCGGCTCTGTCTTTTTCACAAATTTTATCACGCTACCCCTCGTACAACTGTGATCATTCCCGCTCATCACCATTCTAGCGGACTCAACCACACCAAAGCCGTCCATCCGCCCCATGCTCGGACCGTAGCTCTTTCATCTTCGTTGTTCGTGTGCATGTCAAAGGACTGGAATGCTCTCCCTGCCAGCGCCGTGCACCACTCCAGCTCGATACTCTTCAAAGAAGACATTGTAAAACTTGTACTGTGTTAAATTGATGCCCACCCCTCATGTGAAACCCCTAAATAGGAGCCTTTTAGGTATTGGAAATAAATAAATAAATAAAATAAATAAGAGATGAAGAGAAAACTAAGAGGAGAGCAGTAGGTTGCTCGGACATCGCAGTGAAATGAAAACAAGAGAAAAGGAAGAACGGAAAAGAGAGCTCGCGTTCTGGCAGGGGCCATGTGGCACAGTCGCCGGGGCTCCCCGCGGCGAGTTTTATGACCGCGGGGGTGTCACTGCTGCCACGCCGCTACAAGCCTATTGTGGATGTACTGTTGGACCGCGACGTCACCATTGCGCACACCATTGTTTCCGTGACTAACACTCGAGCGATTGCTCCCATATTCAATGTGAGTCTGCTGACTCAAGTTATTCCGCAAGGCATAGCGTTAGCCACCATCTCTGCGCTGGAGAATTGGGAGGTTGCGATTTTGGACGCTGATGTTAGGTTGCGTTCCTCTGTTGACAACCTGTCGCTCCTTCGCTAGTCAACGGTATTTCCAAAATGATCGCCCCTAATCTCACCCCAATGCAAGCTACTGATCGCCATCGCCTGCTTGTGTCCTATCGTGACACATTTGAATTTGATAGCCGCTCCCTAGGCCAAACATCTGTTGTAGCTCACCGCATCCACATTGGTGACGCTCATCCTGTACGCCGACGTCATTACCGCGTCTCTCAAGAAGAACATCAAGTTATCCAGGGTGAAGTCGATAAAATGCTTCCTAAAGACGTCATAGAGCCTTCGTCTAGTCCGCGGGTCACCCCTGTTGTCCTTGTTAAAAAGAAGGATGGCACATGGCGCTTCTGCATCGATTATTGCAGTTTAAACAAAGTGACCGATAAAGACGTCTATCCGTTACCTCGCATCGATGACGCCCTTGATTGCCTCCACGGAGCCCAATACTCTTCTTCCATCGACCTTCGGTACGGCTATTGGCAAATCTCAGTTGACCCCATGAACCGCAAGAAAACTGCATTATCAGGCCCGATGTTCTTTACCAGCTCAAGGTTATGCTGTTTGGAATTTGTAGCGCCCCAGCAACTTTCGAACGTATGATGGACTCCTCGCTTCGAGGATATCAGTGGTCCATCTGCTTGTGCTACGTGGACGAAGTCATCATCTACCCAGCTATGTTTGACAGCCACCTCCGACGTCTGTCGGCCGTTCTTGATGTCTTTCGCAGAGCTGGTCTCCAGCTCAACTCCGCGAAGTGTCGTTTCGGATGGCGCCAGATCACTATACTTGCACACCTTGTGAGTCCTGCAGCTGTTCAACCGGACCCATATAAGGTGCGGGCTGTGAGGGAATTTCCCGTGCCGTGCTTATCCAAGGACGTCCGAAGTTTCGTAGGGCTATGTTCATACTTCCGTCGCTTTGTTCGAAACTTCGCGGATATAGCCCAACTGCTTACTTAAAGGAGGTCCCCTTAAAAGGAGGTTGCCTTCGTGTGGGGCCTAAAGCAGGCAGGCTCTTTTACTGCCCTCATTCATTTGCTCACTACGCCACCAATACTATTCCATTTCGATCTCTCGTCACCCACAGAACATCGAACTGATGCCAGTGGCCATAGAATAGGCGATGTCCTTGTCCAAAAACAGCAAGGTAAGGATAGAATTATCGTCTAGGCCCGCCGTCTTCTTTCGACCTCGGAACAGAAGTTCGCAATAACTGAACGTGAATGCCTGGCTTTGGAGTGGGCAGTGACCAAATTTAGGGCTTATTTGTATGGTCGCACATTTTCCGTCTTTACCGACCACCACGCCTTTTACTAGCTCTCGTCTCTCAAGGACACATCTGGCCGTCTCGCTCGATGGGCACTTCGACTCCAGGAATACTCGTTTACTGTGCATCACGAGTCGGGACGCTTGCACCAAGATGCAGACTCTTTATCACGTCACCCAACTGATGCTCCCAACATCGTTGACCCCGACTCAGACACGTGCATCCTCTCTATTCGTGATTTTGGCGACGTCAGCAGCGAACAGCAACGAGACGCCTCATTACCGTCCATCATCGACAGTCTAACGTCTTCAGCACCAGACCCTTCTCTTCGCCTGTTCGAATTACACGACAACATCCTGTATCGTCGTAGCTTCAACCCCACTGGCCGGGAACTCATGCTTGTCTTACCTCAATGTCTAACATCCAGTGTTTTTCACCAACTTCACGACGTACCCACATCTGGCCACCTAGGTGTCTCCCGCACGCACGATCGCGTGCGGCGTCGTTTTTTTCATGCCTGGCATGTATCGCTCTGTGGTACATTGTCTCGCTGCTTGCGACCATTGCCAACGCAGCAAGCGCCCCTCTACCCTTCCGTCCGGCCTCCTACATGCTATCGGCGTACCTCTATAAGCGATCTCGCGTGTTGGCCTGTACCTGCTAGGCCCCTTTCATATATCCATTTCAGGAAACAAATGGGTTGCCGTCGCAACAGATTACGCCACTCGCTTTGCAATCACCCGGGCGTTGCCAACAAGTTCTACCACTCATGTCGCCGACTTTCTCTTGTATGACAACATTCTTAAGCATGCGGCATACATCGCGGGAGATGTTTTCTTTCTGGTGCCGTCGATGACATCCTGCGTGCGTGCTCCACTGAACACCACCTTGCCACCGCTTATCAGCAGACGAACGGATTGACCCAACGCCTCAACCGAACGCTTCACCTGACCACCGCGACTGGGAGAAAGCACTCCCATTCATTACCTTTGCTTACAATTCGTCCTGACACGATGCGGCTGGTTTTTCACCGTTTTCCTTATTACTTGGCGTGCACCCAAATTTACCATTTAACACACTCCTTCCTTCAGATGCACCGTTGTTGACTGAGTACGCCAGCGCGGCCATTACTCAATCCCGTGCCACTCGTCAACTTGCGCACGATCGTCACAAGAACAGGAAAAAATTCACAGCATATCCACGAAGTGAATGATGATGAGTGGGCGAAGCTCCAAGTGTTCATCGTAGATCGTGCCGAGTTCCGGAATAATTTATTTAACGCGCAAGCTTCGAATCCTTATGGTTCAACTACGCACAAGTGAAATCTCCCACCGGCACTATATATATATATATATATATATATATATATATATATATATATATGTGTGTGTGTGTGTGTCACGGATTGACATTGCCTCGTGGTGAAATATAAGTGAAGGTGGACGGCATGGCCGCACGTGCAAGTTTAGAAGCGCTTGGACCGCTCTCCTAGTATGTCGAAAGTTCTCGGCCTTTTTCGGAGAAGACATGGAGATGATGGCCTCCCTGAGCGGGGAAGCTTGAACTTGAAGCGTTCCCCTGCTACCCCCCGGCGTGGTTCTTGATGGCCCGAACAACGGTGCTTCGGACCAACAATACGGGGCAAGACAGCGGGCAGCCGTTTGACGTGCACTGGCCACGTGCACGCGTACACTATTGTTTTCTCGGCGGCCATCATGTCCAAAGGAGACGAGTACGCATACCGTTGTTGACCGGTGAAGCGCACCCCCGCCACGCTGATGACCTGTCAATCGGGGGAGCAGCATGAAGAGGCCCGTCGGCGACCACGAGAAAGGGTTTGCCCATCGCTCTCTCCAGTGCATTAATTGCGAGAGGGATATTTTGGATGGAGCCAGAAATGAAGTTATAGAGCAATTGTCTCACAAACACGCCCCGATTCCGAAGACAGCGAATCAGGAAAAACATGGGGGTATTTAAGCGAGGAGCATTGAGGAGCACGGGGTTCTAGTCGCTTGGCTTACATGGCGTAGAAGCCGATCATCGTATCGCTCTAGAAGTTGTTAGCGTGGCTCTGTATCGGCTGGCCACCTAACCTTAGCCGCTTCGCCTAGTTGATATGTGCGCTTACCGTCTGCAACGTAGGCATCGGGACTTCGGCTCGAGTTAGTTAAAACTAATAGAGTTCGCCATCAAGCACTAGCTCCCTGGGAACATCAGAACCGCAACTCCATAGACCTCAACGTTGTGCCGTACCAGGCTGTGCCGCACCAGACCGTCGTGGACCCTTGACCGCTGCCGGTCATCTCATCAGCACGTATGCCACCACCCGTTTCTACCCCTGAACTCTCTACCTGACCTTTTGTAAATTAGACTTTATTGTTCTCGTGGCCCTAGTTACTGTTTGTTCGTAGTTTACTTTTCCTTAGTTTGTCATTTTTGCCTGCTATTATTTGCAAAGCTAGATCTTCGCGGTTATATTCTTAGTTGAGTCAAGTGTTGTTTCCCTTGTATTATTTGCGCTACCATACCATTATAGATTAAATTTTGTTGTTTTGTTTTTGCAACCACGGCTCTGATCCTTTCACTGTGTCTGCTTGCGTAAGGAACGAGCTAAACTGCCGTGGTTCCCTTCACCGACTTCGGGCCGGGGAGCTTGAACACGGCCCTGTAACAAAACTGGCGTCCGCGGACAGGACGTTCCGTACAATAATGACACAGTGGGGGAGTAGTGTGGGGCATGGTTGAGAGAGCCCGTTTGCGTGAATTGTGGGCACTTGAATGTTAGGGCGTTGTGGGAATATTTCGGATTGTGAGAGATTGTGATATAGAAATGGATACCGACAAGGTCATAGCACTGGGCAAATAGCTAGCTCTTGAGGGTGCTGAGCTGCGAGAGTGGGTGGAAGAGCAGCAGGAACTAGCCAGAGAAGACGAAGCGTTCTAAAGAGAATGGGCCAGAGAGCGAGAGGAAAGAGAAAGAATAGCGGCGAAGGAAGCCGAAGAACTGCAATTGAAGTTGCAGCAATTAAGAATGAAGCTAAGGAACAGTGTCCATGAGACGACACTGGATTTAGAGGCGACCGAGAAGAGTGTGTGCGCTTTTCATGTGAAGGACACAGTTCATAACTGTGAAAAGCGGGGCCAAGTGGCCGTGAGCTCTAAAACAGAGAATGTTGATAATGGGCAGAAAGCTTCAAATGATTGCGATCGAGTTGCAGAGGAAATGAAAGAGGTTGTCGGTGAAGAGATCGTGTCAGTAAGCGAAGAGAGCCAGAGCGCCGTGCTTGAGGCGTCGCAATATTCTGAGGCGACCGATAAAAATGTGGACGCGTTCGAGCCGCAAGACGCAGTTGTCGAGCACAACTATGAAGAGCTGGGCCAGGAGGCCAACAGCAGCAAGAAAGAGGAGGACTTGTATGACCCCGCGGTAGCTCCGAAAAAGGTTGGAGCAAAGGAGAAAGAAACGGACGAGTCTGTCGGGGAAAGTGAAGCTGTGCCAGCAACCGACAAAAGCGACGGCAACGGACACCTGGATGAGCCAGGGCAGTGTCACGTGCTTGGAGGTCTTTCCGTGAAGGAAAATGAGCGACGGGTGACGTCGTATGAAATGGCAGCAGAGAGCTCGCGAACTGGTGAACAAGCAAAATTCTCCGAGGTAGAGAATGTAGGCAGGGATGCTGCTACCTGTCTGGAAGTGGGGGGCATTCATCAATGCATTGCTTTGGAAGACGACCCTGGTCGCCTGTGCACTAATAGGTCCACTGAGGAGATGGCACTCCCCGAGCCCCGGCAGTCGAGCGACATTGGGATGTCGCGGAGATTAGCCACGGTCAGCGTAGCGGAGGGGCAGGAAAGACAGTGGATGCATCGAAAGAGCACAGTTGGGCGCTGCCCTGACAGGTGCACAAAGGAAGGATCTTTCCTCCCCTGTACTCAGAGTCCCCTTCGCGGAGAGGAAGGAATGCGGAGCTGCCGAATGAAGGGGCACCACAAAGCGCATTTGTTTGCTCGCGCCCGTTGTAGCCCTTGGCGATGGCGGAAGAAGTCCGGAGCGCGACCCCATCGGGTGCGGTTTAAGAGCATAGGCAACAGAAAGGAGGGACGGTCATTTCGAGTCATCTTGCTCACGTGCGGAAGCCATGCGGAAAAATTTGTTTGGTTATTTACAAGTTCACTGGGTGAAACTGCGCATGACTGGTGATGGAGCCCAGTTTTTTTCTTTTGTTGTTTTTGTTTTTTTCCCCGCATGGAACGTTTTATGGCACGGAATTCTGATGAGGGCAGTGACTCTTAGTCGCTCTAATGGAGACAGTTAAGGCGAGAGAAATGACCATATGAAAGCTACACACATTATTGTGTACGTAGAATCAGTTTCAGTTGCGCAGGGCTCGTTAAGATGGTCAGCAGTATGCATTGTTTTAACGAACCGTTGGCGGCGCTGTGAAGAATATTGGCGATCGATTTAATGAAATGCCAGCCGAAAGCTCCGGGAGGTTGCACCGCGCCTAGAAAGTTTTGCCCTAGTATGGTGAATACGGAATTTCTCCAGGTCCTTGCATGTTTGGGCAAACCGATCACCGGCCACCTAGTCATATCAGGCGAGCCAGGCAGGCGAACAGTCGGGTACTTCGGTGGAATGTGCTGCTGCGGGAATGCCAGTTCAGTGCTGCCCATTCTAAGCGGAATGAAAATGTGAGGCCGATTACTTGAGCCGAATATAGAGCTATTCTTTGTCGTTAAGAATATCCTGCTTTCTTGTGTGTATTTTTTCTGTTTCTTTGTGTCAAGTGTAATTATTGATGCACTGTATAGGGAAGTGTACCCGTCGTGGATTTTCCCATTTTGTGTGTGCACTGGCCGTATTTTCATGTTTGCGGAGCCCCTGGTTATCCTACTGGATAGCAGAGAAGTGTTTGTGTCACTCTGCATGGCTGTAGTTTAGTGAGCCCATTGCTGAACGGCTGTGTAGAAGAACCCTGTGGAACGATGTTTGTTTTTTCGCTGTTGATTTATTTTTACACTCACGTTGTGAGCTTGTGTGTAAGATGGGGTGCATAAGTGAAGCACCACCGATTAATTTGGTTAAGCGAGAGTTGGTGCTCTTACTTTACTCTCGGCGAATGTCATCCGTGTGTTGAAATGTTATGGGATAACATTCCGAAAGTGGGGGGCTGTGTCACGGATTCACATTGCCTCGTGGTGAAATGTAAGTGAAGGTGGACGGCATGGCCGCACGTGCAAGTTTAGAAGCGCTTCGACCGCTCTCCTAGTATGTCGAAAGTTCTCGGCCTTTTTCGGAGAAGACATGGAGATGATGGCCTCCCTGAGCGGGGAAGCTTGAACTTGAAGCGTTCCCCTGCTACCCCCCGGCGTGGTTCTTGATGGCCCGAACAACGGTGCTTCGGACCAACAATACGGGGCAAGACAGCGGGCAGCCGTTTGACGTGCACTGGCCACGTGCGCGCGTACACTATTGTTTGCTCGGCGGCCACCATGTCCAAAGGGGACGAGTACGCATACCGTTGTTGACCGGCGAAGGGCACCCCCCGCCACGCTGATGACCTGTCAATCGGGGGAGCAGAATGAAGAGGCCCGTCGTCGACCACGAGAAAGGGTTTGCCCATCGCTCTCTCCAGTGCAATAATTGCGAGAGGGATATTTTGGGCGGAGCCAGAAATGAAGTTATAGAGCAATCGTCTCACAAACACGCCCCGATTCCGAAGACAGCGAATCAGAAAAAGCATGCGGGTATTTAAGCGAGGAGCATTGAGGAGCACTGAGGAGCATTGAGGGAATTCGAATAGACGGAGAATATCTCAGCAATTTAAGATTCGCAGACGACATTGTGCTCTTTAGCAATGATGGAGACGAACTACAAAACATGATTGATGACCTAAACAGGGAAAGTATTAAAATTGGATTAAAAATGAATAGGCAGAAGACCAAAGTTATGCTCAATAGCCTAGCTAAGGAAGAGGAATTTAAAATCGACAATGAACCCTTACAAGGTGTAAACGAATACGTATACCTGGGACAGTTAATAACAGGAACTCCTAACCATGAAAAAGAAATTCTCCGTAGAATAAAGATGGGCTGGAGCGCATTCGGAAGGAATTACGAAATCATGACTGGAAACTTACCGCTCTCACTAAAGCGAAAGGTATTCAATCACTGCATTCTCCCAGTAGTAACGTACGGTGCAGAAACGTGGAGGATAACGAAAAGACTAGAGATGAAACTAAGGAGCGCGCAAAGTGCAATGGAAAGAAAAATGTGGGTAACGCTAAGAGATAAAAAACGAGCGGAATGGGTCAGAGAACAGACAGGAGTAGCCGATATTATTATATGAATTAAAAGAAAGAAGTGGACCTGGGCAGGGCATGTCATGAGGAGGAAAGATAACAGATGGACAGTAAGAGCAACGGAATGGATACCAAGAGAGGGAAAACGTAACAGAGGCAGAAGCAAAAGGTTAGATGGAGCGATGAAATTAAAAAGTTTGCAGGCATAAAGTGGAACCAACTCGCTCAGGATAGGGTGGATTGGAAATCGTTGGGAGAGGCCTTCGTCCTGCAGTGGACCTAAACAGGCTGATGATGATGATGATGATGATGATGATGATTGAGGAGCACGGGGTTCTAGTCGCTTGGCTTACATGGCGTAGAAGCCGATTATCGTATCGCTCTAGAAGTTGTTAACGTGGCTCTGTATCGGCTGGCCACCTAACCTTAGCCGCTTCGCCTAGTTGAGATGTGCGCTTACCGTCTGCAACGTAGGCATCGGGACTTCGGCTCGAGTTCGTTAAAACTCCTAGAGTTCGCCATCAAGCACTAGCTCCCTGGGAACATCAGCGCCGCAACTCCATAGACCTCAACGGTGTGCCGTACCAGGCTGTGCCGCACCAGACCGCCGTGGACCCTTCGACGCTGCCGGTCATCTCATCAGAACGTATGGCACCACCCGTTTCTACCCCTGAACTCTCTACCTGAACTTTTGTAAATTATACTTTATTGTTCTCATTGCCCTAGTTACTGTTTGTTCGTAGTTTACTTTTCCTTAGTTTGTCATTTTTGCCTGCTATTATTTGTAAAGCTAGATCTTCGCGGTTATATTCTTAGTTGAGTCAAGTGTTGTTTCCGTTGTATTATTTGCGCTGCCCTACCATTATAGATTAAATTTTGTTGTTTTGTTTTTGCAACCACGACTCTGATCCTTTCACTGTGTCTGCTTGCGTACGGAACGACCGAAACTGCCGTGGTTCCCTTAGCCGACTTCGGGCCGGGGAGCTTGAACACGGCCCTGTAACAATATGGGTGGCCGGTGAACGGTTCTACAGCGCGAGGAGTCGGTGCTTTTCAATCAAGAAACTCTGCCAAAGCCGCTGGCTGCGTGAACCTTGTCTCTCGCGGGTGAGGGCGCGTTCTCCTTCTTTGCCAGCTGGTAGCGCTTTCATCGAAGAAAGAGCGTTTCCATAGTCATCGCGCGCATTTCGCTCTCTCTGTGTCTCTCTCACAAGACAGCAGATGGAAGAGTGAGAGAGCTCGCGCGCCGGGAGGCACGCGCCGAGGTTGCGCCTACCACACGCGCCCTCCTAGTAGCGCGTTCCCACACGCGCCCTCCTTATAGCCGATTCCTAGTAGGTAACGTGCTACTACAACGGACGGACAGACCCAAACCTTAAGGAGCTTCGCCCCTAAAAGTTCGTTACGACAGCCGGCATAGGACTGCGCAATTGACGCCGGCCTCTGTCGTTCTCCTCTGGTCACCACCCCGCCACGTCGGGTTGTCCGAAAAGCTACTCTCCCGTTTTACCGGGCCCAACAAAGTTCTACGCTGGCTTAGTGACTTCAACTACGAGGTAGCTCCACTCGCCTCTGCCTCTTCGACGTCATCGCAGTAAACCAACGTATTCCTGTTTCACGGCTCAAGCCGTACTGCTCTGCTAGTTTCTCGTCGTCCTCGCAAGCGCCGTGACGGCGCTTCCGCCGCGGGAGAGTGATGTTACGAAGCATTACAATGAGGAAAAGTGTTGAGCCCTACGTAGCGAGAACGACGACGAGTGTTCTAGAAACACTTGCGCTTATTTGTGCCTTCGGCCATTTTGTCGGTTCCGCCAACACTGTAAATAATAATTTCATCCCTCTTGCGTCTCCGTCACAATATAATCATATCGGCTACTCCTACCTGTTCTCTGATCCAGTCCGCTTGTTTTTTGCCTCTTAGCGTTACCCCCATCATTTTTCTTTCCAGTGCACGATCCGTGCTCCTTAGCTTCACCTCTTGTTTTTTTTTGTTATCCTCCACGTTTCTGCACTGTACGTTAGCACTGGAGAATGCAGTGATTGAATACTTTTCGCTTTAGTGAGACCGGTCAGTTTCCAGTCATGATTTCGTAATGCCTTCCGAATGCGCTCGAGCCCATCCTTATTGTGCGGAGAATTTCTTTTTCATGGGTAGGAGTACCTGTTATTAAGTGCACCAGGTGTACGTATGCGTTAGCACACTGTAAGGGTTCACCGTTGATTTTAAGTTCCTGTTCCTTAGCTAGGCTATTGAGCATCACTTTTGTCCTTTGCCTATTCATTTTTAATCCAATTTTAATACGTTCCCTGTTTAGGTCATCTACCATGTTTTCCAGTTCGTCTCCATCATTGCTAAAGAGCACAATGCTGTCTGCAAATCATAAATTGCGTAGGTATTCTCCGCCCATTCGAATTCCCTTTTCTTCCCAGTCTAGACGTTTAAAGATTTCCTCTAAACATGAAATGAATAGCATCGGGGATATCGTATCTCCCTGTCTCACACCTCTCCCGATCGGGATTTCTAACTGCTTCACTCATGTAGGAGTAGTGTGGCTGTGCGATCTATGTATATGTTGTTTATGGTTTTTACATATGCGCCAGGCACCCCTCGTCGACGTAGAGCTTGTAGAACTTCTTGTATTTCTATGGAGACAAATGCTTTCTCGTAGGAGATAAACGTCATATAAGTAGGTTTGTTATATTCCGCGTACTTCTCAATTACTAGGTTGATATCGTGGCTGTGGTCCATTGTCGTGTAACCTTTCTTAAAACCAGCTTGTCATCTCGGTTGGTGAAAGTCGAGTGTTTCTGTTATCATCGTAGAAATTGCTTTTATAAATAGCTTGTATATTCCTGGGAGTAGGCTAATTGGTCTGTAATTCTTTAACCCCTTATGTCACCTTTCGGCGCGGTACACCACATGTCTTGACACATTTCGTGAAGAGCGATGCAAGTTTTTGAAGTACAATATCTCCTCCGTCTTTGATCAAGTAGGCTGTTATACAATCTTCACCAGGTGCTTCTCCGCGGGACATGCCTTTGGCACCTTTTTTGACTTCGTCAGCGGTTATACGTGCAATTTCAGTGTCCTCCTCTGATTATATTTCGATTAAGGTTGTATGATCTGTCTGGGAGCTCTACAGTTCTGAGTAGAAATCTTCTGCTACCTTTACTATTTCTTTGAAACTGTTGATAATGTTACCTTGTTTATCTTTTAGCTCATGCATTTAGTTTTACCCTAAGTGCTGTATCTTTTTGACCGATTGAATGGTGGTGCCTTTTTCTACTGCTTTCTCTATTTCTCTCATGTTAAAGTTTCTTACATTTTTTTCGTAAATTCTTATTACATCAGAAAATTGTACTAGCATTTCCCCACGGTTTTCCTTATGGCGGACGCCGTAGCTGCCAATCACCTGCTCTCCACTTTGTTTTGTTCCTACTTTTGCGTTGAAATCCCCCATGACTACTCTGTATTGTGTCGGCACTTTCTTTATTGCTAATTCGATATCATCGTTGACCTGCTCTGTTTGTTCGTCGTCGTAGCTCGTTGTTGGCGCCTATTCCTGGATAATGTTAAGTTTACCCCGCTTGTTTAGTTTAATTACGACGCGTGCTACCCTTTCGTTAATGCTGTAGAATCCATCTGCGTTGCCCGCTATATCTTTTTGTAACAGGAACCCAACGCCATATTCGCTCTTTTCGGGTAATCCTTTATAGCAGAGGACATGTCCATTTTTTAAGACTATGTAAGCTACATCTGCTCTCCAAAACTTTGCTAAGGCCAATGACGTCCCAAATAACTCCCTGTAGTTCCTCGAGTAGTTCCGCTAATCTAGCTTCGCTGGACAGGGATCTTGCATTCAACATTCCAATGTTTAGTTTCCTGTGGCGGCCTCTCCGGGTCCAGTGATTCTTACTGCCCTGTACTGCTTCACAGAGCTGACCGCCGCCGTGCACAGATGTTCTGCAGCTGCTGGACACTGAGGGCGAGGGTTTAATTGTAGACATCGTGTGGGAGGTGGTGGCCAAGTACTTCACCAGGGAGGCCAATTCCTGTTATCGTGTAGGAGTGAGTTGTAAACGGCATTTGAACGACTGAAAGCCTTTCAGGTACCCAACCGTTGCCAGGCCCCCCTACCGACGTAATGTGGAGCAGTATAATAAATATCTGTAAATAAAGGTGTGGGGGTGTTGGGCGTGGAATCTACGACCCTTGGTGGTCCCGGTTGCTGCGGCTCCGCATCGTTAAACCTACATTCTTTCAAAGCCTTTCATGCGCGATAATTTCTGTGCGCATTACTATTTTGTACAGTATGTGGTCTCAAAATGTCTGCGATTATCTAGTTTTGCTGATGGCGATATTCCACGCGTCAGGATTTGTAAAATTGCTCTGACAGTTGTGATAACGTGCACCGCATGCTGCCGCGCAGATATCGTCGCCTGTATGACGTCACACCTGGCTATAAAATGTATGCGCTCGAGAATAAAGCCCTTATTGTTTTGTGGCCACTGGTTGTGGCTATATCAGTGGCGACGAGGTAGCTCGAATCCCGTTGGCAGGTGCGGCGAAGGAACTACATGGCGAAAAAGTAGGCGCCTTTCGGCGACTGAAAAAGCCATCCGGTCATGTACGTGCTCTCGGAGTACGACACCGCAGCCTGCAACGTGGAGCAGACAGCAACGCCCCCACACAAGCACCGAAAGCATTGAAGTGGTGGCAGCGAGCTGAAGGGCGACCGACGGCAACCTGAGCCAAGGACGGAGAAACAAGGCCGCACAGAGGTGACTCTACGTTTTCTCCTCGCAGACAGGAATGTCGCGCTTAGGGAAGATCGCTGGGTTTGATCCTAAGTCACAGAATTTCGAGTCTTACCTGGAGCGATTTGAACTGTTTGTGCAAGCGAACGACATGGAAGAGGAAAAGAGGCTAGCGGTTTTCCTGACTGTAATAGGAGCAGAAGCTTATGAAGTCTTGAAGAACCTTGTAGTGCCGGCTTCCCCACGTGAGAAAACTTACGAGGAAGCAACGCGGTTGCTGACAGAATATTACAGCCCACGGAGCTCGGTAATCGCTGAGCGCTGCAGGTTCAACAAGCGGACTCAGCACGAAGGGGAAAGCGTAGAAAATTTTATAGTCGAGCTGAAGCACTTGGCCAGGAAATGTAACTACGGCGACTTCTTACAGGATGCGCTTCGCGACAGGCTAGTAGCAGGTGTGCGCAATGAAGGGACGCAGCAAGCCTTGTTCGCGGAAGAATGCCTAACCTTTGACAGCGCCTGCAAGATTGCCTTGGACCGAGAAATGACGGCAAGAGAGGCAGCGCTAATGAAAGAAAAGAATAAAGAGTAGTCATTAAATGCGGTTAGGAGTCAGCCGAAGAAAGGGATAAAGAAGAATCAAAAGGGCCACGTTGCCAAGAAAGAGCGATGTGAAAGATGCGGCAGAGAGCATTCTTCAAGCGTATGCTGGTATAAAAAATTGGCCGCGTATCTCCGTGCTTCGCTGCAAATGCCGTCGAAAGACGATAGCCTTGTACCGGCCGTACTACATGAGTCCCGTTTCGCGTGTTCCTATTCCCCCCGAGGAGTTGCGCAAGCGAGAGGGAAAACGAAGAGACGCGAGGAGAGAAAGGGACCGGCCGGAGTGGCGGGCGGCCGTTCCCTGCCTTCCGTTCGGCACGAGCGCGAGATAAGGGCGCCATCTGGCCATGGTTACGGGAAACGCAAGAAGCTTGCCTAGTACAGGAAACGTCCGCTTTTGCGTATCCTAACAAGCACTAGGGTCTTTAGAATTACGCATCTATGTATCTTCTACTAAAGGAACACACCGTCCAATACATACGTATTGATGTTGCGCCTCAGATATGCGTAATATTTGCTTTTTGGCCGACTGGGTTCAGAAGTATGAAGGTAGCCACCAGTTCAAGCTGGGTGGTCGTTGAGGAAGGGGTTCACCTTTCGCAGCAGGACAGACACACAAACCCACACACACACACACAGACAGACCAAAATTTCTGCGTTGAAGTATCCTAAAAAAGACTATCGTCTTTAAAACTGTGTGCCGTAACTGCTCGAAAGTAGGACACTTGAGAAAAATGTGCACAGCTGCGCAGACAAAGAGAACAAATGCCTTAGAATGTTCTGACGAGGACTCTGAGCACGAAGTATACCATTTCATAAATGTGACACGCTCTTCTTACGATGTGAACATTCAGGTAGAAGGCAAACCCCTGAACATGCAGATTTACACAGGAGCAGCTGTTACTGTAGTGCCAGAGTATGTCTATGATTCACATTTCGCTCATGTTACATATCAGCCCACCAAAGTGACACTTCGCACGTACACCGGCGAACAAATGCCACTTAAGGGACAGTGTGAGGTTTCAGTCATGTACAAAGGTCAGAGCATGATTCTTCCAGTAGTAGTAGTTAAGGATAACGGAAGGAGACTGCCAGCATTGCTTGGCCGGAATTGGCTTGAGCGTCTCAAGCTTGACTGGAGCGCAATAAGTCAAGTAACAGCGGAGGACAGAGCCATGTCATTGATGAAGAAATACCCTGCAGTTTTTTCACAGACAATGGGCACCGTAAGGAGTTTTGAGGCAAAAATATTTTTGAATGCAGATGCTACGCCAGTATTCTGTCGAGCCAGGTCTGTTCCATTTGCACTTAAAGAAAAAGTGGAAGAACAGCTCCGTGAGATGGTAAAAACAGGCATGCTACAGCAGGTATCGCATAGCGACTGGGCGACACCACTTGTCGTAGTCCAGAAAAAAGATGGCAGCCTTAGGCTTTGCGGTGACTACAAAGTTACGATTAATCCGGTCCTAAAAACAGACCATTACCCGCTGCCCAGGCCAGAAGACCTATATTCAGCAATTACAGGGGGTAAGGTGTTCTGCGTTCTCGACCTATCGGCGGCGTATCAGCAGGTACCACTGAGCCCAGAGTCACGATCATTTTTGACGGTCAACACCAGTTTGGGGTTGTTCCAATTTCAGCGCCTTCCATATGGTGTGGCTAGTGCACCCGCAATATTCCAGTCCTTGATGGACGAAGTGCTAAAGGCATTCCACGCTATATCGATGATGTGATCGTGGCTGGATCTGATATGGTTTCATGCCAAAAAATGCTAGAGCAGGTCCTTGAAAGGATACGGGACTACAACATCACGTTGAACACCGACAAATGCCGGTTTTTTCAACAATCGGTGACGTATTTGGGCCACACAGTTACAGCAGAAGGGATTTATCCCACGGAAGCAAAAATCAGGGCGATTGTTGACGCGCCTGAGCCCACTAACGTCACCGAACTAAAAGCGTATTTGGGCATGCTGAATTTTTACTCAAAGTTCTTGAGAAACTGCGACCGTAGCTGAGCCACTGTATCGGCTGCTAAAGAAAGATACGAAATGGTCGTGGACGAAGGAATGTAGCGATGCTTTCGCGGATACGAAAAAGCTGCTCGTTAGCAGCAAAATCCTCACTTTCTATGACGTTGACAAACCGATAGGAGTGCGTTGCGACGCGTCTTCCTACGGCCTAGGCGCGGTAATATTCCATGAAACTAGCGGAGAAGAAAGGCCTATCGCGTTCGCTTCGCGAACCCTCACAGCAGCGGAAAACAAGTACGCACGGTGTGAACGCGAAGCGTTGGCGCTGATATTTGGTCTTAAAAAGTTTCACCGCTATATTTATGGTAGAGACTTCACAATTTACACAGACCACCAGCCACTACTTGGCATTTTAGGTGAAGGAAAACCTATACCAACGTTGGCCGCAGCGCGCATGCAACGTTGGGCAAGGAGTTTTGCAGCATTCAGGTACCGCATTAAGTACCGTAAGGGCAAGAACATGGACGTGGCTGACGCCTTGTCCAGATTGCCTCAAGCAGTGCCAGCAGGAGTAGAATCAGCCGAGTGCCTGTCAGTATTTGAGTGTCTTCCACTGAGTGCTGATGAAATCGCCAAAGCGTCCAGGCGATGTCTGGCTAAGTCGTATAGCTGATTTCACTCTGAGTGGTTGGCCTGGCGAATGCCCGGAAGACCTAAAGGCGTATCACGTACACAGAGACGAACTGTCACTAGAGCAGGGGTGCTTAACATCTGGAGTTCGGGTTGCTATTCCTGAAGTACTGAGACATCGCGTGCTTGACATTCTGCACACTGAACATCCTGGGGCAAGCCGCATAAAAATGCTAGCCCGCAGTTTTGTGTGGTGGCCAGGAATTGACCTAGCCATAGAAGACTATGTAAAAAAGTGTAAAATATGCCAAGCAGTGCAACCTGCAGCTCCGTTAGCACCACTTCAACCCTGGAGTTATCCAGCCAGATGTTGGTCACGCGTCCATATAGACTTTGCGCAGAGAAGTGCAAATGTGTTTCTTGTCCTTGTGGATGCCTATTCCATGTGGGTCGAATTGTGGCCAATGCTGTCTACTTCAACAGCAAAGACACTTGAAAAATTTCGAAGTGCTTTTGCCGCTTACGGATTCCCGGAAGCACTAGTAAGCGACAATGGGCCACAATTTATCTCGGCCGAGTTCGCGGATTTCATGGCCACCAACGGCGTGAAGCACATTCGCACTCCCCCTTACCATGCAGCTTCGAATGGTGCGGCTGAACGAACCGTACAGACCGTGAAACGTGCTCTGACGAAGCAACTGTTGGAAAGCAAATCGTTAGGTACGCGTCATTCGTTCCAGGAAAATATTGATAGTTTCTTGATGACATACCGCAACACACCAAATAGCGTGACGGGAGAGACAGCCGCCGAGCTTTTTCTTAAGCGACAACCACGAACAAAACTTGCATTGTTGAAACCAGACTTTTCGAGATCGATGGACACGAAGCAGCAGAAGTTCAAAGAACAGCGGGATGTGCGTCGCGGGCGTGAGCGTTGGTTTGACGTTGGTGATAAAGTGTTCGTGAAAACTGTGAGCGGTGAGTGTGCCTCGTGGGAGGAAGGTGAGGTGCATGAAGTTGTGAGTGCTGTGACATACGTGGTGAAAGTGCGCGAACAACTTCGGTTTACGCATGCCGACCACATGCGACCACGCCATGCGGACCCGACACCAAGCCTGAATCCCAATTCCGGACTCGGACACCCTTTAACGCCGCACAGCGACGTCACAGAGGAGAAATCACCGGCCGCAGGAAACTCAGCCAGAACGTCTGTTCCAGATAAACTGGCAGCTACTGATCCGACGCCTCCTGTTCAACAACCTACCCCGCCTGTCAACGTGAACTGCCCGACAGAGCTAGCAGCTCCGACGTCACAAACGGAGGCACGGTCATCTTCGCCGTCAGCGGAAAGCCAGCCGTTACGGCGCAGCACACGAACCCGCAAACCACCGGATCTTTTCTAGCACAAAGACCTTGCAAAATAGACTTACAAAATGTTAGAGGGAAGGAATGTGATAACGTGCACCGCATGCTGCCGTGCAGATATCGTCGCATGTATGACGTCACACCTGGCTATAAAATGTGTGCGCTCGAGAATAAAGCCCTTCTTGTTTTGTGGCCACTGGTTGCGGCTATATCATCTAGGAACCTGCAGAAGTTGACCTAAGTAACATATTTGCCTCTTGTAACCGGATTCCACTGTAATAATAATAATGTGGGCATTCATTAGTCTCTTCTACTACATCTGTACATAATCATCATCACCTAGGATTCTTCATTATCTGCTGTGGATTTTTATTAGAGTTCAATCTGTGCCTTGGTGCGAACCGTTATCCGTAGCCTCAGGGCTTAATAAAACGCCGTTATCATCAGAGCTTCACAAGTGGTGGAGGGCCTAAATAATAATAATAACAGTGTACCCATGAACACCTACGGTGTGCTTCAGTCCATATTATTCATTTGCCTTCCTGTTGACAAAATTCAAATCGAAGGTAGGGCCACGTTCTTTCTCTACTGCTAAGACACGCACTGTGCGGCGGCATCAAAATTGAATTCCACGTGATTACTGTTCGTAGTTTTACATAGGCAATAAACATTGCGCATTGGCAAGTGCGCGCCTTTGTTTAAAACCGCCATTGGCAAGTAACTTGTACTGAACAAGATGGACGCTTCAGCTATATCCAGCAATTTCCTAAATCTAAAAAAAAAATAAATATCGATGCATTTGTGTTCATAATAATCAGACCAATTTCCAGCTTTAACATTCCGCATATATCGTTTTTGTACTGCAGCTCAGTACCTTAACTACACATTGGCACCCATGCCTGCTACGCCATGCTAACGCTGTTGTGCGGTTGCTTCTCAAAGTTGCCCTGAAACGCCATTACAACTAATCCTCGAGTGACATCACTTCATAAGCGCTCTTTCGCATCAACAATATCGCCTGTTGCAAAAATGTTTCACGTCCTGTAAAGGCGGCGTTGCAGCGTCACGCTTGATGGGAACGCGACAAACAGAGTACGGTCCCTGTCCTAAAGTCACACAGACGGCTCGGAAGACAAAAGGGGTGTGCAAAGACGGCAACAAGCTACGATTGATTGATTTATTGATTGAATGATTGAATGATTGTGGTTCGGTAGGGAAAGGACGCTAATTTCTGCAGCCCATGTAGGGAGCACGGCTAAGCGTCCGTAGGGGTGGGGTAAAGGGAGTGAAAGAGAGAGGAGAGAAAGGCCGTAGTGGAGGGCTCCGGAAATTTAGACCACCTGGGGTTCTTTAACGTGCACTGACAACGCACAGTACACGGGCCTCTGGCATTTTCGCCCGCACGCAACATGATACTCAACATTTTTGTGCCCTCTCTCAACGCAGGCACAAGTGTTCTTGCGGAAACACTGCCAGCGTTCAGTCAATGCGCCCGAGTGGCGCCTCCCCACGGTGTTTGCTGTAACTGCTTCCATGAATCAGCCAATGGTGGTTCTCACTCGTCCAACGTAGTTCGTGCCGGCCTATTGATGTGATTTGTTAAAGAAGGGCGAGGAGGTCGGGCGCTTTAATCGTGCACTTTGTAGCTAAACTGAGAAAAACCTTTTGTGCCCATTTCGTTAATTTTTGAGTGACATGCTCACAGAAGCCTCAGTGACTGATCGCCCCGCCACGGTGGTCTACTGGTTATGGCACTCGGCTGCAGATCCGAAGGTCGCGGGATCGAATCCCGGCCGCGGCGGCTGCATTTCGATGGAGGCGAAATGTTGAGGCCCGTGTGCTGTGCGATGTCAGTACACGTTAAAAGAACCCCAGGTGGTCGAATTTCCTGAGCCCTCCACTACGGCGTCTCTCATAATCAGAACCCCACAATTCATTCAGTGACTGATCAGCAGCGCTTTCTAGCCAAGTTAAAAGAGTGTTGCAGGGCCCTATAATTGCTCAACTTTTAAAAAAAGGAGGCTTCGCAAAAATAGGTTCATCTTAGCCCAACAGCGTCTGAAATGCTAGCCTGCATTACCAACCTTTCTTTCCTGCTGTTTGTACCTTTGCATTCCCTACAGGAAAGGGCAATAGACATCATCAAGACCCTACCAAAAGGAAATACAAAGTTCGCCTTAACGATTACCCTAGCCGAGCTTTGCTTCCACTTTGTGGCAGATGTTTCAACCATGGGCGAGACACGCGGCTTTCCGCTGGGAAGGTCATATGGAGGCTTTAAACTATTTGATACCGTAAGTAAAAATCACTTCATATCGGCTATGCTTCGGAAAACATAGGAGTAGTAATCATTACTGGAGACAGTTCACAGAGCTTCGTTGTGTCAGCGGTTTATTACGACTGATCGGCTGGTTTCTCTGACGATGTCTCCCAACAAGATTCGCTGCACTATTGTTTAGCAATCATATTGCGCTTATGATTTTCTTTGGGGGGTACTCGTCCTACATTTGGTTGGGCTTTTTCTACGAAGAAATGCGAATGTCGAAGAACGACAAGTGTCATTGTTATTAGTTTACAATCGAAAATAGTTGCATGAACAATTAATAAATGGCCACAATGTTAACGATATCATGTTAATCGTTATTTTCGATTCATGTCAATTCCGGATTTGCGCACTAGAGATAGGCAGGTGGGTAGATAGTTTACACTTTTCGGGGAGTTAGAAGTGCGGCCTTCAGGCGTCTTCACGACCCCTTAGGCCGTGGCGAAGTCACCGGCACTTAAGGCCAGACCAGAATTCATTTTTTGGGGCAGACCTAAAATGGACAGCATGCTAATACCATGCTACGTTTTCTAAATGTGCGCATCTTTGAGTCATACGCATGCGTTTCTGTGATATCGGCATAAGTTACGTAGCTACCAGACAGTCATGCAGCTTCTTCGAAACTGTTCTCTCTTATTTTCCTTGTTCACAATATAACCATTGCTTTTGCTTCTGTGGTCAGCCGCACAGTGCATATATATTCACATGCAGTGAATGGCGCTCGCTTGAAGTTTCGGAGAAGTTCTGCATGTTTTCGCAGATGCTAAATTATAGTCTGTGCTGTGAAATACCGGAAATGATAAACGCGCGAAGAAATCGCACCTAACACACGCGTGCTTTTTCCTTCCCTCTATAGCACGGAAAGGTTGCCGGCGGCTGCCCCTCGACGGCGCCATCGTCCCCTTTCTAGTTTTTAAAAGGTGCATTTAAATAAGGCACTAACGAGCGCCTCGAGCAGTGAGCTCTGGCATCTAGAGAATGCATGTGAGTGGGGCCAACTGAAAATCAGCGATTGACACGAGAGTTTATTGCTACATCGCCAGTGATGCCGCCAGCAATCTTAGAGTGCAAGTTATCTGTATAGCACGGCGTCTTTAGAGAATTGGAATCTAGTATAGAGAATGAAACTCTCAGCAGATACAACATTTTTCAAGCTAGGTTTAGTGCGAATGGGAGCAAATATGTGGTAGGGAATTCATGACCAATCACTGACATTGGAGCCAGCGAAGCGTTAGTTTGCGTTAGTTTTGGGCTCGACATCGCGGGAAGGATGCTATGCTTACGGCCTTTGCTGTTTCAGGTCACTGTTACCTGGGCAATATGCTTCGGTCTGCTGGGCTCCTCCTGGACTGCTCCGGTTTCCTGGCCTTGCACCAGTCGGAATTCAACGTGTTCGACGCCCATTCGGCGCGCAGTGATGAATTTCGCCTGCCGGCGAAGGGGAAACGCCTCCTGGCTGATCGACTTTGACTGTGCTGCGCCCAACGGAGTATCCGACTCGTCTCGGCTTACACTGGAATCCTGGCCTTTGGACTGGGGACCGGTGGCTCCCAGTTTTCCAACCTTGGATGGAAATGACTTCATCGTCTGGCAGCATTCGTCTTCCGTCACGATGGCTGGTCTGCGCAGCACTGTATATAAGCGTCAGTCTGCGACTCGCTGGTTTGGGCTCGACACCGCGGGAAGGATGCTATGCTTACGGCCTTTGCTGTTTCAGGTCACTGTTACCTGGGCAATATGCTTCGGTCTGCTGGGCTCCTCCTGGACTGCTCCGGTTTCCTGGCCTTGCACCAGTCGGAATTCAACGTGTTCGGCGCCCATTCCGCGCGCAGTGATGAATTTCGCCTGCCGGCGAAGGGGAAACGCCTCCTGGCTGATCGACTTTGACTGTGCTGCGCCCAACGGAGTATCCGACTCGTCTCGGCTTACACTGGAATCCTGGCCTTTGGACTGGGGACCGGTGGCTCCCAGTTTTCCAACCTTGGATGGAAATGACTACATCGTCTGGCAGCATTCGTCTTCCGTCACGATGGCTGGTCTGCGCAGCACTGTATATAAGCGTCAGTCTGCGACTCGCTGGTTTGGGCTCGACACCGCAGGAAGAATGCTATGCTTACGGCCTTTGCTGTTTCAGGTTGGTTACTTGAATAATGCCTCTTGTATAAGAAGTAGCAAGAGGCATGTATAAGAAGTAGCAAGAAGTGCGGTGTCGTGCCCACCTGAGTTTTGTAGTGTTTTAAAACGACTATTATCTTGTGCGTATGTATGTGGTGCTATGCGCGAACTCTTATTGTTAGCCGGTGATGTCGAATCAAATCCGGGTCCTATGAATAAGTCGGAGGCTGACGCATTCGCTCTTGCCCTTAGTGAAATCCGTGATCTGAAGGAAAGTTACGAAACTTTATTCTCCAAACATACCACTGCCGAGATCGAAATTAAACAGCTGAAGCGCAAAGTAGAAATGCTTGAAAAAGCCAACGCTGTTCGTCTTGCTGATGGGCCTGGAGCGGATGCTGACGCCCTTCGTGTCGTGTCCGACAAATTGAAAGAGGCAGACAACGAAATTAAAATTTTAAGTACTAAGGTGAATTCCTTAGAAGAAAGCAATGCTGCTGTCTGTGGCCACACCTCCTGGTTCGGCTGACGTCCTACGCGACGTCACAAACCAGCTGTCGAAAATTACGAATAGGTGCGAAGATGCTGAAAATAGATCACGTCGGTCTAATCTTCTTTTTTTTGGCCTTGAAGAAGACCCTAATGAGAACTGGGCAGCCTCAGAAGATAAGGTAGTGAAGTTTTGCTCGGACCACCTAGGCATTACCGTAACAAGTCCGCAACTGGAGCGTGTGCACAGGCTGGGCAGATTTAACGCGGATAGACGAAGGCCAATTATTGCCAAGTTTACATTTTTCAAGGATAAAGAGCTGATTTTTTCAAATGCGCGCAAGCTTAAGGGAAAAAATTTTTACATACGTGAAGATTTTTCTATGAAAACGCGACAAGCTCGCCGTAAGCTTCTGGAACACGCGAGGTTCAAAACAAACCTTTTAAGCTATCCATTGATAAGCTGCGCATTGACACAAACACCTACGTTTTTGATCATTCAAGCAACGCAGTTGTGCTGTCCATGAGATAGCTAGAGGTTAACACGCGCACGCGTAAGCGGTGTATAGTGAAGTCACCATCTTTATCTGTGTCTTTTACTAACATTCGAAGCCTACTGCCCAAGAGGCATGAATTGTGTTCTTATTTAGATGATAGTGATGCAGACATATTAATACTCATGGAGACCTGGCTTTATCCTGAAGTAACCAACGAAGAACTGTTTCCAGATAAGGACAACTATAAGATATATCGATGTGACCGCGTTGATAGAAGAGGAGGCGGCGTGTTAATAGCGGTGAAAAATACAGTCCCATCATTTCACCTTGATACTAACCCTTCTGTAGAAATAACGTGGGCTGTTTGCATTACAACTTATGCTAAAATACTTATAGGAGCATGTTATCGCCTACCGGATGCGTATTGTTCCTTTCCCGAGGTTTTGCGTCATAACATACAGCGAGCTACACAACTCTACTCAGCTGATATAATATACCTTTTAGGTGATTTCAATTACCCGTTCATTGATTGGTCTACCATGTCTACCACATGTCGCATCTCATCACATTTTTTAGAAGTAACTCTCGACTACAACTTATCACAAGTTGTTCAGCAATTCACCCGTGGTACCAACTTACTGGACCTGGTTTTCACTAATGCACCTGAAACTACTGGAGCGATTTCATGCACAGAAGGATTTAGCGACCACAAGCTCATTCATTTCCAGATCAATTTACCTGTAATGTTTACAGGCGCAGTGACTAAAACTATCCGTGATTATAACCGTGGTGATTATGAACAATTTAAAGCCGAATTAGAATTTTTTTATCACGAGCATTTTCTACCGTCATTTGCCTCACGGACCGTAAATGCCAACTGGATTCTTTTTCAAGAAAAAATATTAGAGCTAGTAGACCAGTTCGTGCCTCTAATCTCTATATCCAACGATAAGACTAACCCTTGGTTTACGAAGCAGCTTCGAACATTACGGAATAAAAAAAAAACGTTCGTATAATACCGCTAAACGCAATGATTCTGCTTCATGCTGGGAAAAATACAAGGTGTGCTTGCAAGAGTACTGTAAAGCTCTAGGCGCAGCGAAGAAGAAATATTATTCGCAGGACTTGCCCTCACTTATCAAAAATAATCCTAAAAAATTCTGGCAAATAATCTCTCCTTACAATAAGTCTTCTAATAGCATTACATTACATGATGCTAAACAAACACCGCTTTCTGACGAAGCTTCCGCGATTGCCTTCAATGCATATTTTGCCTCAGTTTTTACAAAAGAAGATTGTTCCAATGTGCCATTTGTCCCTGATCAGCCCTTCCCTTTCATGGCTCCCATCACCGTCACTGCAGAAGGTATCGCGAACCTCATCATGAATCTTAAAGTTTCTACTTCATCAGGCATTGATAACATTAACTCTAAAATACTGAAGAACACCACTGATATTTCGAGTCTCTTTCTGTGTCTCATCTTTAACCAGTCTCTGTCATCCGGTGAGTTGCCTAAAGACTGGAAGATCGGCAAGGTAGTCCCCGTATTCAAGTCCGGTGACAGGCACTCGCCCCGTAATTATCGACCCATTTCACTAACATGCATATCCTGTAAACTGCTTGAACATATTATAGCATCTCATATCTATAATCACCTTGAATCGAATAACTTCTTTTTCCCTAATCAGCATGGCTTCAGGAAAGGCTACTCATGTGACACTCAGTTGTTCGAATTCACTACTGACCTTCACTTTAATATGAGCAGTAACGATCAAACCGATTGCCTCTTTCTCGATTTCGCCAAAGCTTTTGATACTGTCCCTCATTGTCGTTTAATCTCTAAATTGTCTTCTCTATGCTTCGATTCATTAACACTGTCTTGGATACGCAACTTCTTGTCATCCCGTCAGCAATTCACGGTGGTTCACGACACTTCATCTAACATTTGCGATGTCACGTCTGGTGTTCCCCAGGGCAGTGTACTGGGTCCATTACTCTTTTTAATATACATTAACGACTTGCCCGCTAACCTTTTATCCACAGTTAGGTTGTTCGCGGATGATTGCGTCATCTACCGCAAAATTCACTCTATTGACGATCATTACACTCTCCAAAATGACCTTAATCTAACCTATAGATGGTGCAAAGCTTGGCAGACGTCCCTTAACGCCTCTAAATGCAAGTTAATCTCGTTCACTAGAAAGCGTACTAACTCATCCTTTCTCTATACAATTGATAATAACATTGTTTCAGCCACACTATCGTACAAATATCTCGGCGTTCACCTTTCATCAGACTTATCTTGGACTACGCACATAGCAGCAGTTTCTTCAAAAGCCTCCCAGTCTCTCGGCTATCTGCGCAGAAATTTGCGCAACGCTCCTTCTAACGTACGCGCATTATCATATCTAACTTATGTTCGCCCACAATTAGAGTATGCATCATCCACATGGTCACCACATCAAGACTACCTTATCCGTATGTTAGAAGCCGTCCAGAATAGGGCCGCGAGATTCATCGCTGGTAACTACGACTATCATTCAAGTATCACCCTAATAAAACAAGACCTTGCACTCATGTCACTGGATCAACGACGCGTCATTGCCCTTTCATGTTTATTTCATAGGTACATCTACAGTAACAAATTCCACTGTTTGCCGCTTCATCTTCCTCTGCGCACATCTCGACGCATACACAATGCACGTAGTTTCATGCGCATTCATGGTCACACACAGGCATTTAACTCATCACCATTACCTCGAGCCATAGCACATTGGAACGGCCTTCCAGAGCACATTGCATCCATCTCTAATCGTGAAACTTTTCGTAATAACCTGATTTCGTTGCGTTTTACTATTGTATAACTTTGTTGCACCTTGCTGTTTAGCATTTGTATTCTTTTCCCTTGTTCTTTGTTCTTGTTCGTTGCGTTTTACTATTGTATAACTTGGTTGCACCTTGCTGTGGCCTGTATTTTTTTTTTGCAATGTATATACTGCTGCCCCCCTTACGCAATGCCCTTTAATGGGCCTATAAGGCATTTTGAATAAATAATATAGAAGGCACGCATACATATGCATTCTATTGCGCGACAAGCGGCGCCATTTATCATGAAAACCTTGAGAAAGAGAAGCGGAGATGCGGGAGGCAAGCACTTGGCGTATGGCGTCATAAAGTCTAAACTGGGCGCCAGCAAGGCTCGTCGCGGTCCTTGCGGGGAGTTTTGTCGCTCGCACTCTCTGAACCACGATGCGGAAGTCCACTAGCATTGCGATCAACCGGTATATTGACGTGTCGCCCGCTGAACTTTGCTCAAATGGATGATTTCAGTGTAGGGCTCAGCTGTAGTTGCACTGTGCCACTGAATGTCTGCTCAACCACGCTCAAACTAACAACACAGTTTTCCTCAGCAGGAACCACCCTTCATTGAATACACCAATATATGGCTGGGTCGTGCTCGCGCGGACCAAACTCGTGGATATCTTTCGTTGACCAGGCTAACACGGACGGGAACTGGCATAAACCTGCCCCGGTCAAGCACACTCGAGTTCAAGGGTGATCCGCTAGTTGAATCGGTTTAAGAAGCTCGAGCTCAAACTCGCGAACATTTTTTTCAGCCGGACTAACTAAAATTCAGATCATTGGTCGGTCTCCGAGTGAGTGCACGCATGATTTCTTCGACACATATACATAAATACATGCACACATACGCGCATGGAGGAAAGCAAAAAAAAAGAGGTAGGAAAGGGCGTCTTGTCACAATCTTGAAGCCTAGTGAAAAAAATTTGAATGAGAGAGTGATGGGAAATGAGCCCGATCACGTTGTAGGCAAGCGCCCGGTGGAATCGCTGGGCTCCAGGTAATGTCCGACCACTGTGGTTAGGTTAAGGAAAAGACGCTAATTTCTTAAGCCCATGTCGGGAGAACAGCTAAGCGTCCATGGTGCTTAAGGGAAAGAGACTGGAAGAAATAGGGATGAGCCAAAAGCCGTAGTGGAGGTCTCCGGAAACTTCGATCTCTCGGCGTTCTTTAAAGTGCACTAACCACGCACAGTACACAGGCCTGTGGTATTTTGTGAGGTGCACCCCCATCAATGGATTGGTTTAAAAGTCTAGGCGATGGTACACTTGATACGCCGGCCCTATATACTGACGTGGCAAGGTACCCACAGACATGCCGTGTGTCTGGTCGTAGCAGACAACACCGACACTCTAAGCGTTTCGGCCATGCTTAACACTAACGACAGTGCCATGGCATAAGAGGGAGCTGTCGCTCTGGCTATTTCGCATGCTTCTCTCCTACCAGCACGGGACAAACCTATGATAGTGGTCACCGACTCGCAAACTGCCTGCAGGAACATAGCACAAGGAATGGTCACACCGTACACACGCCATATTCTGACATCTTTGTACCCCTCTTTTCTAAAAGAGACGGTATCGTTTGGACACCTGGACATGCCTTTCTCCATGGCAATGAACGCGCTAATACGGTAGCCGGACCAGGGAGCCTTCGGAAGAGCTGTCCAATCCAGACGACGCACCAACAGTACCATTGAACTACGCTGACACTCTAGAACATTACAGACAAACACGACGTTACTTCCCCTCACCACACCATTTCTTTAACCGGGAGGAAGACGTCGCGTGGCGGGAGCTACAGACTAATTCCTTCTGTGTCTCTTCACCCTACGCCTCTTCCATCCCACACAATATCCCTCATACTGTCCCTACTGTGGAGTGCAGCCCAAAATATATCACTGCGCGTGCGAATGTCCATCTCCACCGGGCTATTCCCCTATTCCTTCATCACCACATTCGTCCTGGGAAACTGCGCTGACCAGCTCAGCGCCGCAGGAGCAGCGTCGGCTGATCCAGCGGGCATGTGGATTTGCGCTAGCCAATGGGGCCTTGAACGAAAGGGTTCCACCATACTACGAAAATCCCTCATTCTGTTTTAAATAAATGTTTACTCTCTCTCTCTCTCTTTCTCTCCGTACGACTACGACGATACACGGATCGCCTGAATCTTTTATGCTTGATACCGCAAAGTCCCGTTTACCGGACCGGTGGGAGACTGGCTACGTTCGAGAACAGAAATCATATTGCCACCTTCCCACTATGTTATACACTAGCGACGAGGAAGACAATCACGGACTGGCTGACCCGCTCGTGAATGCAAGCCTGCTGTAGAGAAGAAGACGAGGATCTTATCATCTCTGCTCCTGTCTCTGCTGCTGGTTCTCCCGAGTCCGACGCAGTACTGCTTGTTCTTCGAGCAATAAAACTCCTGCTCTCAGTGAACCGCGACACTGGTGGAGGTGCTGGGTACTCTGCCATCAGCCCATGACTACGACCCCTCCTTCAAGCCCGACAGGACTCCCACGTGTTGAAACGCCGGTACACCGGACAAGCCGCCGCCTGCAAGGCTTGAGCCCAGAGTTCGCTTCCTTGGAATCGCTACCAGAAACGACCCGACCGGCCCCAGAGATGACATCTGCAAGCAGGCCAACCCAGGTAACCGTCCAAAATCTTCGGATTCCCGATATTTTCCGCGGGGAGGCTCATGAGGATGCCGAGGACTGGCTCGAGCAGTATGAGCGAGTGGCTAAATCAAACCGCTGGGGCCCTGACGACAAGCTTGGCAACGTGTATTTCGCCCTTGACGGCGCGGCAAAGATATGGTACGAAAACCGCGAAGGAAATTTGACAACGTGGGTTGAGTTTTCGCGTCGACTGCTCGACACGTTCGGAAAGGCGGATCGGCGCGAAAACGCACAGCGTCTTCTCGAGTGGCGGATACAGAAGCCGAACGAGAGTGTAGCCATGTTTGCTGAGGATATGACCCGGTTGTTTCGTCGCGCCGATCCTGGCATGACCGAAGCGAAGAAGCTGAGCCACCTTATGCGGGGCGTCAAGGAACAGTTGTTCGCGGGCCTAGTGCATAACCCTCCAACGACGGTGGAGGAATTCATTAGGGAGGCCACAGCTATCGAGCGAGCGCTCCATCAGCGCTACCAGCAATACGACCGCTTGGCTACTCCTACGGGAGCCACCGTGCTCGCCACTAGCGATGACAACAATCTAAGGCAAATTATCCGCGAGATAGTGCGTGAGGAGCTCGCCAAAGAAACGGCAAGGAAAGCGGCGCCGCAGCAGGAATACACTGTTGCTTCTGTGGCGGAAGTCGTCCGTCAGGAACTTCGACAAGCGTTTGCTCCCTGCAGCCCGTGTCCCGAGCTGAACCCCGGGTTGAGCCCCCCCGAGCCGAGCACATGCAGCTACGCAGACGCTGTCCGCCACTCGCTGTCTACTGTGCCGGCGCCGCAGTACCGCCAAAGACCACCTGTTGCAGCCTGGGCCCAACGGGAACCCGTGAGGAGGCCCCAGCTTCGCAGGACGGATATGTGGCGCACATATAACCGGCGACCAGTGTGTTACAGTTGCGGAGAGCCTGGGCACATTTGCCGCTTCTGCCCTTATCGTCCTGCTGGCTACCAGGGTATCTACTCTGGTACTCGACGTCGCCAGTTTGACGACAGCCGTGCGCCGGATGATGACAGGTTTGCTGCGCCACAAGTGAGTTCGCCTCTCCGGTCACGGTCGCCGTCTCCTGCACGATTTTCCTCTCCTAACCGCCCAAGGTCGGTCTCCCAGCCCATGGCGGGGAAACTAAAAGAAGCGACCTCTGGGGGGGAGGTTGCAAGTTCTCGAAGTGTCGAAAAGCCCCCATTGCCGAGAGAGGACGACGCCGAAGACACTGTGACTGCTGACCTCACTGTACGAATTGATGTGCGCGAAGTGACTGCATTAGTAGATACTGGTTCCGATTTCACTATAATGAGTGAGACGTTTGCCGACGCCCTTAAGAAAGTTCGAACGCAATGAACGGGCACGTGTCTTCGAAATGCTGGAGGACAGTTAATGATGCCTACTGGAAAGTGTACGGCGAGACTCGCGATCGGCGATGCAACCAGTTTTGTGATTCTGCGGGAGTGCTGCAAATCGGTCATATTAGGCATGGACTTCCTGCGCGAGCACGGCGCTGTAGTGAACATACGAGACGGAGTGGTAACGTTCTGCACGGTTAATGGCGCGGCCCGGGGCACCACGCAAGTCAGAGCTTTACGCGTTGTCGACGAAGACGTCTTTATACCACCTCTCTCGTGCAGCCTAGTTTCTGTCAGCTGCGATGCACTGCTAAACGGAGACGGTGTAGCAGAAGGTATCACTGCCCTTCTTCTCCGACGCGGCATTGCCATCGCTCGTGGAATCGTGAGCTTGACTGATGGACTTGCGCAAGTGCTCCTGACAAATTTCTCCAGCGAACGCAGGTACATCAGTAAAGGCACCGCTGTAGCGTACCTGGATGACATTAACCACGCACGCGACTGCTTCGCTTTACAAGAAGAAGACCCCACAGACGCAACACCGTGCGCTCCTGTCCTCGATCTTGGCCCTAGTTTAACGCAGGCAGAGAAACATCATCTTCTAGAGCTGCTCCACCAATTCAGGGGCTGCTTCTCCTCAACATCGCGAGTGGGCCAAACGCCGCTGACGAAACACCGCATTGTGACAGAGGAGACAGCAAGACCAATTAAACAGAACCCGTACCGCGCTGCACCGAGAGAACGCGAAGCAATTCAACAGCAAGTACAGAAGATGCTCGAGGATGATGTAATACAGCCGTCTAACAGCCCCTGGGCATCACCTGTGGTGTTGGTCAAGAAAAAGGATGGTAGCCTCCGGTTCTGTATCGATTACCGCAAGCTCAACCGCGTCACGAAGAAGGACATTTACCCATTACCACGTATCGACGATTCCTTGGACAGATTACGGCACGCGCAGTACTTCTCATCAATGGACCTAAACAGCGGTTACTGGCAAATTGAGGTCGACGAACGTGATCGCGAGAAGACTGCCTTCGTGACGCCTGACGGGCTCTATGAATTCAATGTTCTCCCCTTCGGACTGTGCTCAGCCCCAGGCACGTTTCAAAGGCTAATGGACAC
The DNA here is from genome assembly GCA_013339685.2 of Hyalomma asiaticum. NCBI lineage: Eukaryota > Metazoa > Arthropoda > Arachnida > Ixodida > Ixodidae > Hyalomma > Hyalomma asiaticum. The sequence goes on from CM023486.1 coordinate 30,259,114, forward strand.
TGTTCTCACCGGCCTCAAATGGAAAACATGCCTGGTATACCTGGATGATGTAATTGTCTTTTCGGCCACATTTGACGAACATCTAAAGCGGCTACATTCGGTCCTCCAGGCGATAAAATCCGCAGGACTCACATTGAAGGCCGAGAAATGCCACTTCGGCTTTAAAGAGCTTCAGTTCCTGGGCCATGTAGTCAGCCACGAAGGTGTTAAGCCTGACCCTGTTAAAATTGAAGCCGTCGCGAAATTTCCGAGGCCTACAGATAAAAAGGCAGTCAGACGCTTCCTCGGTCTTTGCGCCTACTACCGTCGATTCATCGCAGATTTCTCGCGCACCGCTTTTCCACTCACTCGTCTAACAAGAGACGACGTCGCGTTCGTGTGGATGGAGGAGCAAGAAACGGCATTTAGTGAATTGCGGCAACGCCTACAAACTCCGCCGGTGCTCGCTCATTTCGATGAGGATGCCCCAACAGCCATTCACACGGATGCCAGCAATGTGGGACTCGGCGCCGTTCTCGTTCAGTGGCAAGATGGTTGCGAGCGAGTCATTGCCTATGCGAGCCGGACACTGTCGCGTGCCGAGGGTAATTACTCAGCTACGGAAAAAGAATGCCTCGCTGTAGTATGGGCAGTCACGAAGTTTCGCCCGTACTTGTACGGTCGTGCTTTTCAGGTAGTCAGCGACCACCACTCCCTTTGTTGGCTGACGAACATCAAAGACCCGTCCGGACGTTTGGCCCGTTTGAGCCTCAGATTGCAAGAATATGACATGACTATTGTGTATAAATCCGGACGGCAACATTTAGATGCCGACTGCCTCTCACGATCCCCTATCGAATCCTCTGGTACCGATGATGATGAATTTGCTGCTTTTCTGGGAGTCGTTAATGCGGCAGACATCTCCACGCAACAACAAGCTGACGAGGAGCTCAGCTCTTTGATTCAGTTTCTGGATGGGAACTGTACAAATGCGCCGAAAATGCTTTAAAAAATGTTGCCATCGTTCTGTCTGCGTGGCGGTATTCTCTACAGAAAGAACATCGTTTCGACTGGGAATCGTCATCTCCTTGTCGTGCCCACGAGTCTGCGTACCGAAATCTTGCGGGCCTGCCACGATGAGCCATCCTCGGGGCACCTTGGCTATACACGAACCTTGGCAAGAATCAGAGAAAAATACTACTGGCCAAGGCTCGCTGGGGACGTAATGCGTTACGTCAGAACTTGCCTTGACTGTCAGAGACGCAAAGCGCCACCAGCTAAACCCGCCGGACTTTTGCATCCAATCGCAGTTCCAGAAAGGCCTTTTGCCCAAATTGGAATGGACCTCCTGGGCCCATTTCCTATTTCCGACAGCGGCAATAAATGGGCATTAGTTGCGACAGACTATCTCACCCGTTACGCGGAAACCAAGGGTGCTACCGCGTAACGATTCCATTCCAAAAACTATGCTTTTTCACGTCACTTTATGCTTTTTGACGCCTGCCATTCGTCGAAACAAATTTCGCGCGCATGACGTCGCCTGACGTCGCCTGACGTCCGCGAGAGCGCAGAATCACGGGATGCTTACCGCCTAACGATTATATTTATTTTTTCATGCCTCTTCTCATCCTGGCCGCCTGCCATTGGTCGAAACAAATTTCGCGCCGCTAACGCCAGCGGGGGCGGAGAATCCGTGACGTCAAAATGACGTTTACGCACTCATTATGCTCGGCCGAAAGGAACATTTTTTAGAATCGCCGGAGAGCGATGCGTTTTGAAAGGAATGGAAAAAGGCATCGAACATGGCGGTGGCTGCTAGGTTCGGGGCGGCGGTGGGCTTAACGGCGGCGGCTTTTCTGTTGCGGCGGGCGCCGGCGAGCCTCGACTACGTCGACGGAAGGTATCGGACGGCGCGTTTGACCTGCCGGGTGATGAATTTCGACGGCATTTTCGTCCGTGCTGTGCTTGAGCGGTGAAGTCGCGTAGGAACTCGAAACGAAGCGACCGACGGGTCGGTCGGTCGAACGGAAGGTGTTGTGCGCGCCGCATTTTTATGCTACCGGGAGCTCTCACGAGGTTCTATAGGATGTGAGGAGACGATTCGGGTGCTGCACGCGACGGTGAGCGAGTGCGTCTGGTGCGTTTCGCTTGTTTTTGTGAACGCCGGCGGGACACGAACCACTGGGGCCACATGGCAACAACGACCGATCAAAAAGGTGGCCGTGAAGGAGTGCTTTCTTCGTCGCGACGTCATTCCCGGCGTGGTCGGATGTGTGGACAGCGCTTTCATCGGCGTCGATGTGCCCAGGAAGACGTGTAGACACCACTCCGGCAAAGGATACAGGAAGATGTGTAGACACCACTCCGGCCTCAACGCCAAGCCCGTGAGTACTTTGCCTTGTGTGGTTTGTTTAGTACGCTTGCACCAGATTCATACACCGGTGGCACACGAGTACAGTGAACCGCGGCAAACAGGGCTGGATTTCTTAATCGTAATCAACGCTGCCGCTCCTACATGGCCTAAACTAATCCGGATCAAGTCTGGCGCTGATG
>CM023486.1:30261745-30303466 GCA_013339685.2 Hyalomma asiaticum
GGTGTCTCCCAACAAGGTTGGCTGCACCTGTTACTTAGCAATCATACTGAGCTTATGATTTTCTTTTGCGGGTACTCGTGCTACATTTGGTTGCGCTTTTTCTACGAAGAAATGCGAAGGTCGAAGAACGATAAGTGTAATTGTTATTAGTTGATAATCGAAAACCGTCGCATGAACAATTAGTAAGTGACCACGATGTTAACGATGCCATGTTAACCGTTATTTTCGATTCATGTCAATTCCGGATTTGCGCAGTAGAGATCGGCTGGTGGGTGGATAGCTTACTCTTTTCGAGGGGTTACAAATGGAGCCTCCAGGCGTCTTCACGAGCCCTTACGCCATGGCGAGGTCACCGGCACACAGGACGGACCAGGATTGATTTTTCTGGGGCAGAGCTAAGATAAACAGCATGTTAGTACCATGCTGTTTTATCTAAATGTGCGCATTGTAGTCGTACGCATGCGTTTTCGTGACATCGGCACAAGTTACTTAGCTACCAGAGAGTCATGTAGCTTCTCCGAAACTGTTCTCTCTTATTTTCCTTGTCGGTAATATAACGATTTCTTTTGTTTCTGTGGTCAGCCGCACAGTGCACATATATTCACATGAAGTGAATGGCGCTCGCCTAAAGTTTCGGAGAATTTCTGCATATTTTCGCAGATGCTAAATCATAGTCTGTGTTGTAAAATACCGGAAATGATAAACGCGCGAAGTAATCGCACATAACACACGCGTGCTTTTTCCTTTCCTCTATAGCACGTAAAGATTGCCGGCAGCTGCCCCTCGACAGCGCCGTCGTCCCCTTTCTAGTTTTTAAAAGGTGCATTTAAATAAGGCGCTAACTCGTGCCTCGAGCAGTGAGCGTTGGCTTCTAGAGAATGCATGTGAGTGGGGCCAACTGAAAATCAGCGATTGACACAAGAGTTTATTGCTTCATCGCCAGCGATGCCGACAGCACTCTTAGAGTGCAAGTTATCTCTACAGCACGGCGCATTAAGAGAATTGGAATCTAGTATAGAGAGTGAAACTCTCAGCAGGAACAACATTTTTCAAGCTAGGTTTAGTGCGAATGGAATTAAATATGTGGTAGGGAATTCATGACCAATCACTGACATTGCAGCCAGCGAAGCGGTAGTAATATCGAAGGCACGCATACATATGCATTGTATTGCGCGGCAAGCGGCGCCATTAATCATCGAAGCCTTGAGAAAGAGAAGCGGAGATGCGGAAGGCAAGCACTTGGCGTATGGCGTCATGAAAGTCTAAACTGGGCGGCAGCAAGGCTCGTCGCGGTCCTTGCGGGGAGTTTAGTCGCTCGCACTGTCTGAACCACGATGCGGAAGTCCACTAGCATTGCGATCAGTCGGTATATTGACGTGTCGCCCGCTGAACTTGGCTCAAAAGGACTGATTTCAGTGTAGGGCTCGGTTGTAGTCACACTGTGCCACTGAATGTCTGCTCAACCACGCTCAAACTAACAACCCGGTTTTCCTCAACAGGAGCCACCTTTCATTGAATACACCCATATATGGCTGGGTCGTGCTCGCTCGCACCAAACTCGTGGATATCTTTAGTTGACCAGATTAACACGGACGGGAACTGGCATAAACCTGCCCCGTAACGCACACTCGAGTTCAAGGTTGATCCGCTGGTTGACTCTGTTTAAAAAGCTCAAACTCGCGAACATTTTTTTCAGCCGGACTAACTAAAATTCAGATCATTGGTCGGTCTCCGAGTGAGTGCACGCATTATTTTTTCGACACATATATATAGGTACATGCACACATACACGTATGGAGGAAAGAAAAAGAAAGGTAGGAAAGGGCGTCTTGTCACAATCTTGAAGCCTAGTCAAAAAAATTTGAATTACAGAGTGATGGGAAATGAGCCCGATCACGTTGTAGGCAAGTACACGGTGGAATCGCTGCGCTCCAGGTAATGTCCGACCACTGTGGTTAGTTTAGGAAAAGACGCTTATTTCTGAAGCCCATGTCGGGAGAACAGCTAAGCTAAGGGAAAGGGACTGGAAGACATAGGGATGAGCCAAAAGCTGTAGTGGAGGTCTCCAGAAATTTCGATTTCCCGCCGTTCTTTAAAGTGCACTAACCACGCACAGTACACGGGCCTGTAGTATTTTGTGAGGTGCAATGGATTGGTTTAAAAGTCTAGGCGATGGTACACCTGATACGCCGGCCCTCTATACTGACGTGGCACGGTACCCACAGACATGCCGAGTGTCTTTTCGTAGCAGACAACACCGACACTCTAAGCGTGTCGGCCACGCTTAACACTAACGACAGTGCCATGGCATAAGAGGGAGCTGTCGCTCTGGCTATTTTGCATGCTTCTCTCCTACCAGCACGGGACAAACCTATGATAGTGGTCACCGACTCGCAAACTGCCTGCAGGAACATAGCACAAGGAATGGTCACACCGTACACACACCATATTCTGACATCTTTGTACCCCTCTTTACTAAAAGAGACTGTATCGTTTGGACACCTGGACATGCCTTTCTCCATGGCAATGAACGCGCTAATATGGTAGCCGGACCAGGGAGCCTTCGGAAGAGCTGTCCAATCCAGGCGACGCACCAACAGTACCATTGAACTACGCTGACACTCTAGAACATTACAGACAAACACGACGTTACTTCCCCCCACCACACCATTTCTTTAACCGGGAGGAAGACGTCGCGTGGCGGGAGCTACAGACTTATTCCTTCCATGTCTCTTCACTCTGCGCCTTTTCCATCCCAAACAATATCCCTCATACTGTCCCTACTGTGGAGTGCAGCCCACAATATATCACTGCGCGTGCGAATGTCCATCTCCACCGGGCTATTCCCCTATTCCTTCATCATCACATTCGTCCTGGGAAACTGCGCTGACCAGCTCAGCGCCGCAGGAGCAGCGTTGGCTGATCCAGCGGGCATGTGGATTTGCGCTAGCCAATTCTTTATTCATGAGATACCCCGCAGCGCCCGAAGGCGTTATAGCGGGGGGGGGGGGGTTACATCAATAAATGACGTACATCTTCGTTCGCCCACATAATACAACTTTGTACATACATCAATAACTGAAATACATCTTTGTTCACACACATAATACAATTTTGCTCACACATAAATACATCTTCGTTCAGGTTACAACACGGGATTATAGCATTGAGTAGAATACATCTTCGTTCACACTATGTACTTGCTTTTCAGTTAGCTTATTCCACTGTTAATTGTTTGGGGAAAAAATGAATTGGTATACATGTTCGTTTTAGCTTGGTATTCCAGGATTTTACAACTATGATCAAAACGTTTTGATATGTAATGAGGTTTGTGTAGGTAAGTTTCTCGGTTAATTCCAGTTTTGTTATTGTAAATCAAATAAAGAAACTTCAATCTCTGTTTACGGCGACGGTCAGAAAGACACTCCCATCCTAGTTCAGCCTTCATTGTAGTGCAGCTCTCCCTCCTTCCGTACCGTCCCAATACGAATCTGGCCGCGCGATTTTGAATTTGTTCAAGAGCAGCAATGAAGGTTACCTCGGCGGGGTCCCACACGACACAACCATATTCCAAGATAGGTCTGACACAAGTAGTGTATGCCATGCGTTTTAAATTCACATGTGAACATCGCAGATTTCTTTGAATAAAATTTAAAGCCTTACCAGCTTTCGCTATGAGAGTGTCCACCTGAGGCCTCCATGAACATTCAGATGATAGCAGCACACCTAGATACTTATATGTACTATCTTGTTTTAACTGTACATTGTTCAGGTGGTACCGTGACTGAAATGGTTTCATCTTTTTAGTAAATGATATATGTACACACTTTGTTATATTCAAATTCATTTTCCATTTGGTACACCAGCTATGAATGAGTGATAAGTCCTTCTGAAGTTCTGATGCATCATTGGGATCGAAAATTTTTCTGTACACAACACAGTCATCCGCAAACAACCGTATAGAAGATGAAATTCCTGCAGAGATATCATTAACATAAATTAGAAACAATAGCGGACCCAAAACGGAGCCCTGTGGGACCCCTGAGGTGACATCTGCATATTCAGAGCATTTTCCATTTAATACCACTGTTTGTCTTCTTTGAGAAAGATAGCTTTCGATCCATTTTAAAACAGTCTTATCAATGTTCAGGGTGGCAAGTTTAAACAGTAAAAGTGAATGTGACACCGTATCGAAGGCTTTCCGAAAATCCAGGAATACACCGCCAACTTGTCCTACAGTATCTACACCCGATATTACATCGTGATAAAATTCTACCAATTGTGTTGTGCAAGACAGCCCTCTGCGAAATCCGTGCTGCTCGTCGATTAGAACCTTATGCTTGTTTAAATGATTTATTATTTATTTGTATAAAATATGTTCGAGTATTTTACATGGAATAGACGTAAGAGATATTGGTCTGTAGTTACCAACGTCTTTTTTGGAACCACCTTTATGTATCGGTACCACGTGCGCAATTTTCCAGTCATGTAGTAGGGTACCTGTCACTAAAGATTTTTCAAAGATTGCAAAAGGGTACCTAGAAATTGGCCCCGCACAACGCTTGAGTACACGCGGAGAAATTCCATCTGGGCCGCTAGATTTGCTCTCTTCTATGTCCTTCAATAATTTTTCAATTCCGTTAACACTAAGCTCAACCGGAAGCATAGGCGCAATGCTTATACTAGTTGGTTGATAATCACAGCTGTGTTTGGGTAAGAATACCAAGTGGAAAAATTTGTTTAGGCATGCAGCTTTATCCCCGTCATCCGTAATTAACTTGCCATTATAATTTAACTCCTGTATTCCAAAGGAATCTGAGCCACGCTGTTTTAAGTACTTCCAAAACATTTTAGGATTTGATTTCATTTTGTTACTCAGCTCAGTGAAGTAATCATCTTTAGCTTTTTCTGTCTGTAGTTTATATTCGTGGGTAATCGACCTCAGTTTTTCAAAGTGAGTGACTGATTTGCTTTTCTTGAATGCGCGAAACGCCCTCTTCCTTTTGTTGATAAGTTTTAATATATGTGCTGTTACCCATGGTTGTTGGTGCTTTTTTAACTGTGAAGAATCAACACTTGGGATATGTGTATTTGTTAACTCAGATAACAAAGTCTTAAATTTGTTCCACATATTATGCACATTACCCTCCTCAAACAGGCACCCGAAAACAGGGAACGATTTACGAAGTTTTTCAGAAATAGCATTGTAGTCTCCCTTCTCGTAAAAGTAGATCCTTCTACTCGTAGGTAACTTCGCACACACTTTTTCCCTTCGGATACAAGCAACAACAGCAAGATGGTCACTAATTCCTGGAATCACAGTCACGTTACTTACAAAATTTGGTGCGTTACAAAAGAACAAGTCTAACACAGCGTCATTGCGAGTAGGGGCGGTAACGTACTGCGTCAAACCAAACGTGTCGACGATATTTTTCATCGCAAGGTTGTTGCGCCCGCTCAAACTTATACACGAATCATTACCCCAAGATAAGCCAGGCAGATTAAAATCACCCCCGAGGAGTATCGTCTGAGCTGACGCTTCGGAAATAATGTCATATAATGTTCGCATTATGGTGATATCTGAGCTCGGCGAGCGATAAACCACTCCGACCAAGAACACGAAGTTATCCGGCAGGATTATCTTGCACCATACGGACTCCAGTGCGTCGCACTTATAATCAAGTTCCATTGACTGTAAGGAAGAGTGGACAAGCAAAAAGACGCCACCGCCTGCTGTGGGCCTATCTTTGCGATAGACGACGTAATTTTGCGGAAACACCTCACTATCAGCAATCGAGGGCTTTAACCAAGATTCTGTGCCAAGGACTATGTCAGCGTTGACACTTTCAAGTAAGCCCGAGAGCTCAGCGGCTTTATTAACTACGCTTCGGCAGTTCACGATGACTGCAACAAGTTCTTGACATTGGTATTTCTCTTTTTTTCTAGTTTGTCATTGCCTGCGTACTGGGACGACCTCTTCTTTTTCTTCATCCCACCTGAAAGCCCTGCCGTTAATGATCAGTTTGTCAAAGTTCAGCTTCACTTTATTGGTCTTATCTTCTCTTTTTGTCTTAGCATATTCCCACAGCTTATTCCTGACGCTTCTCGTCTCAGGTGAGTAATCCTCGCTAACGCTGTACTGGGAATTCTTGAATCTTTTGGCATTAAGAAGCACTGCCTGGCGCTCTTTGTAAAATGAGAATTTAACAATAATTGGCTTCTTCTTATTCTCATTATAGCGTCCTAAGCGATGTGCTCTTTCCACAGATTCAAGTTCCATTCCAAGGTTCGTTTTGCAAATATTCTTTATTATAGCTTCGGATTCATCCCAGGATTCTGAGGTTTTATCATCAACGCCATAGAAAACAAGATTTTTTCTGCGACTTCTCTTTTCGAGGTCATTTGTTTTCTTCTGAAGATCTTTCACTTGTTGCATGAGGTGCCGTATTATAACTGCCTGTTCTGTTACAATCTTGCTGATGTCCCCTATCTGATTCTGAGTTTGCCTAAGATTATCTTTCACTTCCGTAAGTATGTTCTCATTTTTTTCAAACCTGCATTCGATGGCATTTAACTTTGAAATTAAAGTTTCCTGTCCACTTTGCAAACTTTTCAGCACTTCCATCTCCTGTGTCCTAGGAGGTCCCGGGTTCAGTTCAACATCCCCCGCGAGTATTAACAACAAAATCAAATACAACACTCTGTTAGAAAATAATCGAAATCTCTTCAAACGCGCCGGATGTATCATGCATCCATGGTTTTTGTTACGAACACTTGGCAACGGGGGAGGAGCCGGCAATGCATATACAAGTCTCCGCGACTGAGATTGGTAGTAATTACTAACCTGCACCAGCAACAGTCGCATTAGCGTCATGTCGGCAAGTGTGCCGGCTCCAAATCCCACGAAGCCGTCGTGCTGAGTGTTTATATGCTGTTGATCGGCACCACGTGAGTGCTGTTGGCCCAAGTCGATTGGTTGGTCCTCGCTGATCCATCCATGGCTCGGGCCACACATGCCTCCGACGACAGATGATGAGCCATGCACACGTGTGGACGGTAGTCGAGATACTGTAGACGCTATCCAGGGATCAGACGAAAAAGGCTGTGCCCCGCGTTCCGCTGCTTCGAAGTAGACTGTCGAAAACAGGAACAAAGGTACCTGCACCAGCAACAGTCGCATTAGCGTCATGTCGGCAAGTGTGCCGGCTCCAAATCCCCAAATGCGGCCTTCAACAAGAGGGTTCCACCATACTATGAAAATCCCTCATTCTGTTTTAAATAAATGTTTACTCCCTCTCTCTCTCTCTCTGTCTCTCCGTACAACTACGACGCTAAACGGATCGCCTGAATCTTTTATGCTTGATACCGCAAAGTCCCGTTTACCGGACCAGTGGGAGACTGGCTACGTTCGAGGAGAACTGAAACCATATCATGGAGAGGTTTTGAGCGTTTTTGGAGCAACTTTGCGCGCCAGATGCGTGTGGGAAAACGTTGAGGAAAAATGCATGAGCGGGTTAAACCTCGCAACGAAAGCTCATTGGAGTATTTAGACGGCACATTTCGTTTGTGGAAGCAAGAGAATTTGGATTTTAGGGGCGAAGCTCCTTGGGGCATAGCCTTGTCGACTGTGCGTCACACTACACAAAATCGAAATTGAACATTTTCACAACAAAAAGACCAAAACATCTGCGTAAAACCGATATTATGTGTAAATCATTCAAGTATATGACAGCGCAATACATGGTACAAATAATACGCCAGGGGGAATACTATGTAGTGGCAGTATTCACTGCCACTACGTAGTTCGTCTTGTGTGATGTATATGATAGCCAGTTGCGTTGTGTCTTGCTTTACTCCAGGAACGCAAATACGGCCGTCGACAAGCAAATGATACGCCTTTCGCACAGCGAAGTGCGCGTTCACAAAACAATCCGCTGACAAACAGTAGGCTTTCATTTGCAAGGTCTAACCGTTTGCGGACGCTCCTGGTTTATGGCAGGTCTCCGTAGAGCGCTGGCGCGTTCAGTTCTTGTATCCCTAGAAATGTGTCGTTCGAGAGTTCTCGCTTCTGTGCAACTGTCGAGAATCCCTGCACAGTGTCGAGGTGCAGGTGATGTGTACATGGAAATGTTTCACATGCCTAGAGTACCCAACACATCTCCTCTTATGTTGAACACAGCTTTCACTTCCGTGTCATACCGATTTCTATGACAGAGGGATCAATATATATATATATATATATATATATATATATATATATACGTGTGTATGTGTGTGTGTGCGTATGCAAAATTTATCTCCACCTAACGGCTGCCCTTGATTTCTTTCCATTTTTTCACGAAAGGAAGGACAAGTTGCTTATCTGCTTTTGTTTTCGGGTGCAAGACACCCATGATGGCACTGCAATTAGGGGCTCTCTCTGTCCCACCACCGGAGTGGGAACAGGAATTGTCGAGTATTTCCAGACGGTAACTAAAGGGGAAGAAAAAATGGTGCTAAACACTCTCTTAATTGGTTAGAGGGGCCGCTGGAGAGACGACACCCAACAAAGCACAGCCATCATTGGTCGTACTCTCGGCTGCGAGCAATACACTATTCCCTGAATTCGGTTTAGTGGACTTCCTCCCATTTTGCACTGCCTGCTTCCTCTCTCTCCTATCGGCTCATTTTGTTCTTTGCCTTCTGCAACAGGTTGAGCCCGTGGGCTCTGCTCTAAGCGTTCTTTCCGGCACCCACAAAGCTCACCCTCAGAAAGCCGTTATGAATCTCTAACACCGGAGGCAATCTCTAACGCCGTTATAAATCTCTCCCACCGGAGGCAGGTTTTCGTTTTCGTCCACTTTAATTTCTCTCTACTTACTCCAAAAATTGCAATACCATAATTAGGGTTTTGAATATCTTCCCCTATGCTTTGTAGGCGTAATTGTCTCTCGGTTTAAGTTATATATATATATATATATATATATATATATATATATATATATATATATATATATATATATATATATATATATATATATATATATATATATATATATATATATATGCGTGTGTGTGTGCATGGCATGGCATGTCTTCGTGTCCGGGCTGGCGTTCATATTTATTTAAAGCGAGATTATCACATCTAATCAAGTAAGTGGCCAAGAACTGAAGTGTCATTGGCTTCTTTCATTTTCATAGATCTGCAGAGATTCCCTGTGGGACAGCGGAAAACTCTATGTCCCCCAATCCTACGACAACGAGTCAGCCTGCGTTGTTCATAACAAGTTTCTCAATAACGAAGCATTCTCGTTTGAAACGCCGCAGAGCATTACTCAAAAGGTAAAAGATGCCGTCCTATCTTTTTTTATTCTACTCCAAAGATACCGTCTATCTTGCAGTATCACGGGGTTACTGGTATTTATGACCAGGGCAAGACAAATCCACGCATCTGGCAGTCACTCTAACCTGCTGTATAGATTAGCGTGAATAATGGACGGTGTTGTGTTAGCATGCCCTAGGAATTTCCAGGATCAGTTGCAGGCTACATCCGGTATATCATGCGGTCCCATTTCTGAGCGCTATAAAGCTTTAGCATATCGTACATCTGTGCAACAATTGTGTGTTCATATACGTGAGCCCATTCCAGAAGTGAGGCCTCCTTGTATTCTCGAAGGGTATGGGTTTCCGTCCTTAATGCGACTGAAGCTTGTCAGTCTCAAAGAGAAGTGAGGACGCAACGGAATTCAACTAGTGCTAAGTCCGAAGCTGAAACATGTGCTTTCGTGTTGCTTCATAGTGTTCGAGACACGCGTACTTTTAGTTTTCCCATCCATACAACCCGTGGCCCCTTGAAAGTAACAGTTTATCATCTTGCGCAATCACGTCGGAATAAAACTAAGCGGCATTCGCACCGCTTCGCGTTCAGGTAATTTCATATCTGGAATGAACATTTCGCGCATGTTCTTCCAATCTAACCATTCATATGGCTGGATCTGAGAAGGTTCGTACGGTGGTAGTCAGCAGGACATACAGATTTCACACTCTTGCCATGGCACGCCGCGCTAAAGTTGATAGTGCGTGTACTCTTGCTTGAAGAGACCTTTGATATGTTCTGCTTATTATTTTTACAATTCTCGATGTCGCAAGAATACCGCTTGCATTATTGCAATTATTTACATTTACTGTTATATGCTGATGACCGCTGTAGATTTGTATAGCTCTTCCTGTGATGATTTGTGTTATTAATTCATCGGTAACAATATTGCGTTAGATTTTTCTATTCGTTCACTGATTGGTAACTGCCAACGTATGGTAGCAAAGGAAGCGCCACGCCGAATACGCGACCTGTGCACTTGCCATTCTATATCTCTCTATATATTCGCATTGCTGACGTACGGGTGATATGTGCAGGTAAGTTATTTTTAATTATTTTCTAGGTAGTTAAAACTTGATTTTAGCACCCAAAGCACCCGTGGTCGTTATAGTCTTTCTGCTCTGATAAAATACAGCGTAATTTAAAACGCTCAACAGAGTTTTGTGTTTTGTATATATATATTCGACACTTTCGCACATGAGCTGTTAACATTAAGCTTTTTTGCCGACTTTGCTCAGTCGTTCTCACCACATTAATACCAAAAGCTTACTCTAGAAACTAAATATAATGAATTAAAGAAATTATATTTGCATTGCGAAAATCTTATATTTTCAAATGACCCCATTTTTTCCTGTAGGGTGTGATATATCAGCAGCGAAAGAAATGTATTGTGGTGCCCCGTTATGGTATTCTGGGGGCGTCGCTCTTCAATTTGTGCGCTAACAATAATACTTCAATATACGAAAAAGCGAAATTTATAAATTACGCTGAAGAAACAACTGTCGTCATTTCGTCCAGTACACACAGTAGCTTGTTTACTATGGCAAATAATTTCCTGTTGTGTCTATCCCGTTGGTCTACGGAGAACTGTATAAGAGTAAATAGAGCAAAAAGAAAAGGAGTAATATTTCAGACCAAGGGCAGGAATCTTTCTTCTGATCAAACATTGATGTACAGATCTAGAAATACTGAATTCGCGTGTACTGCAAGAGTTCTTTCAAGCACCTTTACAGCACTTGCTATGGGACAAACCACGTATGCTCGGTAGTCCAAAAACTTAGCCGCATAACATGTGTTTTAAGTGGGATCATATGTAGTTTGCCTGTATCTATGAAATTACTCATATACAATACTCTGTTTTTATTGGTCATTCATGCTGGGTATCTTGTATGAGACGCCACAACTCAGTTTAACTTTAACAAATTGTTTCGCCTGCAGAAGAAACTATTACATGTCGTCGCTAGCGGAACGTATCGGGAGAATACTTAAAGCCTCTTTCAGAAATATCACACAACTCATGTCCATCACAACTAGAAATGCACATTTCTGCGACAGCACTATTTTAGTGCCAAACAAAATATTACCTTGCTTGTAGAACTTTCCAACCTCTGTGTCTCTTTATATATTCTTACACCAACTGTTCACCAGAAGTATCAAAGGCTCTGCTCTTTAGAACTGTGGTATTCAAATGCTATGTAATAATATCCCAAGACTGCTAAACTGTTACGACACAGCAGGTTAAAACTTTCAGCAATTAACATTTTATTAACAGCAAATAATTTCAAACCTTAGTGTTATCCCCACCCTAGAATGTTATGAATGTTGTCAATGCCATGGCTGTACTATCTGATTATGGATATCACTTTTTCAAACTCATTTTCTTTCTTTTTACGCAATATATAATTGCGATTCCTGGTGGCCTCTCTTTTAATGCATTATACAAAGTGCACCGCATCTTCTGCGATGCAGCCATAGCTTAGGGGGTGAGGCTCCGTCACAGTGTGCAAATGCGGCTTCTTTCCTCGAGAATCTTTACTAATCTTTCAACATACCTAATTGGAAACAATAAAATCGAATCAAATCAAATAGTCGGGTTCTAGAAATAGCAGTTGTCGTTCAAAAGGACTTCACCTTTTCATTTGTTCCCCTTTAAGTGGCCCGTCCACGTTTAGATGGTCCAAATTTCTGAAGCCCATCACTACACCACAGCCTCACAATAATATCGTGCTTTTGGCACGTAAAACACCCGCAATTTTTATGGCTATGTGATGCATAGAGACAAGTAATACTATCTGTTGGCAGCGGCACCATCTGTAAGATGCTTTCTATGGTCAGCTGTGACATCACATGCGCAAAGTTTTAGTATACGGTGCCAATTAGCGGACATGGTTGCAAACAACAATCTCATAATTCAAGGCAATACATTCCAGACTAACGTGAGCGCCACGACGCGCCTTATGTGATAGTCTTTAAGGCCAGATATGCAGAATTCGGTGTCCAATAGCGATTTATTCTTGAACAGCTTGGAGACCTTTGATTTACACGGTCAACGGGAATCTACGAGGCCGTCATTTCAGGTGCGCTATTGACAAAGAAATAGGCAGTGACTTATCTTCGGTACAAGAGGAATTCTTTTAACCTGCTAGCAAGGAAATGATGCGAAACGCTTATTTAGGCACGTCAACTTCATGATCCGCCATGCTAATTGTTTTAATATTTTTATTCAATTCTTTATGGACTCCTCAGGACCATTGACAGGGCATTACATAAGGGAGGGGGGGGGGGGTCATAGAAACAGCTGAAATCACATGCTTTGAAATGGTGCTATAGAACTTGTTTGGCACACATTTACATGACACAGTGCACGGGCCTGATATTTCGCCTGCATAGAAAGGCAGCTGCCGCGGCAAACGAACAGTCTGTTTCAAGACCGGTTGCATTTTTTCTAATTTCCCTCAAAAGAATCTGCGTCTGGTAAAGAATTACCGTCTTCAATCGAGGCAAGAGTAAAATTTTCCTTAAGCGCAAATGTCGAACTAAGAAGGTGCTGAACGCTGTTGGAATTGATCGGGCGGTGAGATGTTCGAACTGGAGGCAGTAACAAAGTGCCATGCAGGTTAGAGAAGCTGAGAGACAGGGTATGGAAGAGACTGAGTCTTGAGATTTTGTGCCCTACTGCTAAAGGAGGTGACTCAAGCGTTTATTTAGTGAGGGTTATACTGAAGTTGCCAACCGTGGCAGTTACCACGAAAAGCGTGTGTTTCTTAATTATGGCGAACATGTTTCGTGATTCATGAGAAATCATTTCACTTAGTTTGAAGACCTGCAGTGTAGTTTTGAAGAATACACAAATATATATAATCGTCATGTGTGCACACGTTATCAAAGGTAATTAAAGCTCGTATTTTAGACACAGGTAAGTTTAGCCTCTTTAATTTTTCTTTATTGCAGGGCCTTTAATTAAACCAATTTTAAAATTTCAGATGCTGAGGACGCGTGAGCGGCTCAGTGGTTCAGGCATCGAACTCCGCTGGGTCGTGAATCATGTGTCGAGAAATCTTAGTCCAGACTACTGCGGTGGTTTCGCACATCGTTTGATGAAAGTGCGTGAAATTAATTACGCGCCTTACTCTGGTAAGTATTCTATCAAACTGAGAGTACATGTTCATGTTTGCAAAAAGAAAAAAAAGAGAGGCCGCAAAGTTAGCTTCCAATACCTAAACGGCGGTCATGCTGTTCGCGAAATAACTGCTGAGTAATCCGTGGATACTATGTGATGAACAGACGTAAACAGTACCTGGAATTAGAAATGCCTAGGCAGCAGCCAAAATGAGGTGTATATCACTTTGGATACTTTGAGTTATCTTAACTCGGCGTTCTCCGCTTATCGCACTAGCCAAAAACACAGTTCGTGACGTAAACGTCTCTTTTCGCCAACCAGAGTCACCGCAAATGCCCGGAAAATTCGACGGCGTCCGGTGCCGGCCTGCACCACCGCGTTTCTAACACTTCCAAGATCTGCCGGCTGTATTTTCTACGCACACACGCCGCACTCGCACGCCCCTTCCGCACTATGGCTTGTTGCGTGCTTTGATGATGCAGTAGAAGCGCGCTAGGTCAAGGATTGGTTTAATTGCACGATCGAGGCTCAAAGAAGATAAGTGCCACAGATTTTCCGCCCTGTTTTCGCAGTTGCTTAACGTAGACACGTCCACGCTCTACATTGCTGTCAGTCTGCCTGGCCGATGATGCCGCGTTAACAGAAAGCTTTTCCCTGTCCTCATTCTTGTGGTGGCCTTAGAGTAGGTTAGCTAAGTAGCGTTGGTCGAAGTTAAGGCGTGGTGCGTTTGACGTTGCGATACGCACTACGTTGTGCGTCCCACCCACAAGACCTTGAAGTGAGAAGGTCGGCTAGAGCTGGCCACGACGTAGGATCCCGTGAACGTAGCCGCTGCGATTGGGCAGATTGCAATGCGAAGGCGCCTTTCGCAAGTGGACAGTGTCCGATATTTTGAAACATCGTGGAAGCAGCTTAGACTGTGCTCGGGGCGTTCTCGTGCTTGCGCACGGTGCGATTCGTCGCTCGATCTTACGTTCAGTAATTGCCACTCAACATTGGGGACCCACGTGGCGAACAGGCGATCAGGACATAGGCCACGCCCACGTCGAATGCCTAAGCATGCAAGCTCGGAAAACTTCAGTGCCTCGTCCTCAAGCGCAGAACAACATTTTCACCACTCTGATTCGTTCTGCAATGGCATTGTGTGCGTACCTACACTTCGAGAGGCATAAGCACATCTCAAGAACACCAGGTCACATAAAAAATATCGTTACCGAAAGGATCTACCGTTGCCGGCATTGCTGAGTGCGCCCTGGAATGTGTCGTTACCGTTTCACCTGCCGCATCAGTCTCTCGGCGAACACCCGAGGCAGGTTCTTCCAATACTCTCGAGGCCACTTTAAGCACAGACCTGTGAGCGCCAAGTATGCAGTTCATCGTCTTCATCTGTATATACCCATCATGCCAATCATCATCAATGCCAATCATCATCATCGCTGGGTTTGGCCACTGCTAGCTGATAGGCTGACTCACGCGCCAGTGTTCTAATTAAACGGTCCTACCGCCGTATACTGGACGTCGCCTCACAATATGAGAATTAGGGTCACGAGGCAGACGCAGTTGACGGTGGCGTTGGCGATCGAGCGAATTTTGTCCGAGTCCACTTTTGCCAACATGTACGTGATTCATGCAATGCAACATAGTGGAACAGAATGCATGCAACCGGCTTTCTTTTTGCGCTGAAGCGAAGAGAAATGGTGGAAACGAAGCAAGCCACTCTGATTTGACACAGCCGTCTCCGTGCCGCTGTTCAGCTTTCCCACCGCGGCTTCCGATCCGAGTGCTTCGAAATGGGCGCTGCTTTGCTGATACCACCAACATGAAACATTACCCTATTGTTAAGTATTTGAAGGGGCGATATATAGGGCTCTGTTGCTGCCTTGAGAATATCACTCGAAGAAGCCATTTAGCGTTGTCGCCCGCGAATGTTTGCACGGTGGCATCCTGCGCTGGCCGCACAGTAGTGTGGCACATGGCCGCTCCGAGGTCGCACAAGCGTTTGATTGGTACATAATCCCGCGCTGAGATGTCGAGATGTCCTCGCATATGCCACCTGAAAGCCATTGGCCCTGAGTGAAAAACCGTATACACAGTAACATTACCTGCATTTTCAGCATGTTTATCGTTAACCCTACTTCAGCGCACTCTCGGTGACATCCTCGACAAACTTCTACGGTTCGTCGTCGTCATTGCACGAAAGCACTACATCATGAAAAAAAAAAACCGTGAATACCTGACGTATTGCAGTTTAATTTTTCAGCCCTACCTCTACCTGATGTAATTTTGAGATATCTCTCATTATATTAAGGCGTCCAACGTGGGAGAGATTGCGTCACCTTGTCGGACCCTTTGCGCTCATGTTGTCTATATGCGTTTCCTTGGGATGAGTAGGTTGGCTGTTACGATTTTTTATATTGGATAAATAATTTGCGTATGCTTAGGGTAGTCCTTGAGAGCGAAGTACGGCATTAAAACCCTATCTCCTAAAATAAGGAACTAAATTTTGACAATAAACCATTGTACTTAATATGGCATTAGAACCGAGCAAAGTTAGGGAGGTGAGAAATTAGCTGTATAGTTCACTATATGCGCGTCATAAATTTATCAGAAACTGAACAACGATGTCTTTACATTATTGAATAATGTAGTAGTACGGTCTGAGATGACCCAGTTAGCGCTGGTGATGCATAATTTCGTTTTCCTTTTGGCTTATATAATGCCCACTTGTCGCTTTATAGCGTAGAAAGTCGTCCAAATAATCTAGGGGCAGAAAGTGAATTTATAGACAAGAGATATACGTAATAGCAACCACTGTCGCACAGTCTGACTTTCTACATCTTCTCATTGTTTTTTTTTTGCTTTTTTCTTTTCTTTTAGCATAAAGGTGGAAGACGCCGATGACCTCTTGCTGACGAGATATGCGACGCCTATGCTCACATTTTGGCAAAGTGCACCAATGCAACGAAGAGCTCTTTTGAAAGCCTTCGTCCGATAGTTCCAGGCTATGGATAGTTGACGTCTATTTGTTACTGTTTAATATAAGAATTACCTTATACAGTAAAAGTTCAGTAGTGGAGAACGAAAAGTTTGATTCTCTTAATAAAGGATGTTGGATGCTGTATTTCAATCACGCTCCTCTGGTTGCTGTGGTCGGCCATGCTTTTATGATATACCAAATGGCACAAAATGATTCTATCCATCTTACAAATGTAGATTTCTTCACACAAAGGCATTTGGGAAAAACTAAATGAATTACATAGAACGCTCCACCATAGAGAATGTAGACAGTGCTATATACATGGCCTTGGTAAATATAACACAAATTTTTCAAAACGGCCGAGCGTGTTCGTGAGTTGAGCTCAGCAGTGTGTAAGATCGAGTGCGCTAGTGGAAGGCACTGTTTTCCTTTTGCAACTAGAATTAGCCTAAGCTAGCTATCTTACTAATTATTTGCTACCGTAAGAAATTCCCGACAAAAAACTGTATATTCAATATAAAAAATAGCAGACTTAACTTTTCGTAACTTACTACCGCTCATCGGTCATATCTTATAGGCAGTTGAAGAAAGCCCGCGAAATACAAAAAGAACCACATGATTTTGCCACAAACTCAGCTCTCCCGGACAACCTATCACGATACAAACCCCGCTTGTCTCTGAAGGGCTGTCCGAGACATGCTTGGCCTATGCGGTGGTCGTAAGACACGGGGCGGTGTAGCTGGTAATATGAGGTGGAGAGAAAAATTAAAGGAAAAAAATGGATATTCCACGTGCAGTGGGAATCAACGAAATGCGAATGGGGCATCAGGAACGTAAAATAGATCTGCATTGTTGTCTCACTATACCGATTTTGGTGCATATGAAGTTAGTGAAACGTCTGTAAGGGTACAAAGACTGTGGCATGTAAACTATGCCGCTAATGATAAGTATATCACAATTGTAACGTTATGATATATCATTTACGTTCGTCATGTAGTCATGTTCCGCCATAGAAATTTTGGTATGCATCCCATTAAAAAAACGCGTGGCATGTAAATCATGCCGCTCATGACATGCATGTCACGATTTTCGTGTTCTTAGAACGTGTCAGCCATGGTCTTCAGGTATTTTTTTCTCACCATACCAGTTTTGGTATCAAGTTAACGAAACGACAGCAAGAGCACGAAGACCGTGGCACGTAAATCATGCCGCTCACGATATGCATGTCATGGTTTTCATGTTAGGACCTGTCATTTAAATATGTTGGTCATGTGGTGTTGTTGTGGCACACCAATTTTCGTATACATCCCATTAACAAAACGGCCAGGAGAGCACGAATTCGTAGGCGGCTAGATAGATAGATAGGTAGGTCGATAGATAGATAGATAGACAGGCAGACAGACAGACAGACAGATAGATAGATAGATAGATAGATAGATAGATAGATAGATAGATAGATAGATAGATAGATAGATAGATATGCTGAAATTCGCGGAAGTTCGCTAAGAATTGCTTCGCATTTAAAAAAGAGTGAAGCCCACAAAATCGCCTGGCAACCGTAATATCCTTTAAGATCAGCTGGCAACATGAGAAATTTCAGTTCTTGAGGACCGTCGCCGATTTAAATTGAGGCACGCTACGCGATTACAGTTCGCCTACGCGGCGTAGAACAACATACAGTCCATCACGTGCAGGTAGTTCTAGGCACATACTATACGTTTCCTGGTTGACTTCCACATCCACGCTTAGTCGCCTGCATCATATGAGACGTGTCGGCGTGGGTGGTCATAACGAGACTTCGAACTATCTTGCGAAGCAAAGGTGCATAAGTATGCATGACGTCAGGCTACTTTAGGAATCCACACAGTCTCACGTATACAGGTGTCGGCATTATACAAAATATTGGGGATCGTATACAGAGTGTATGTACCCAAGTGTATTTATAGGAGCAGAAGGGTCCAGAAAACGCCGCTCAATTTGCACTCAAGCTCTTCTTTATAATGCCAGTAGTGTGCGTCATATATACTTTTATGACAAGATACGAAATGCGGTAGATCACTCCAAGCTACTGTTTCTACATCGTCATGTCTGTGTCTGTTTCTTCTTTGTCTTGATGCATATTTTCATGCACTATGGAAGTCTCCAAAGCTATTGTTTTTGCATAATATTGTTTGTGTGTGTATGTGTGTGTGTGTGTACGTAGACATTCTGACAGGCGCTTCTTTTGGTGCCATCTTTGCATTGCTGTATATATTCGTGAACCTATGGAAGTCTCCGCAGGAGTTAGCTTCTGACATTTGTGCCTGACACCAGCGCCGTGTATTTCCTAGACAGAGAAGGGCGCATAATGTATGAGTGTATTTAGGCGCTCCACTGGTTTACCCGGAGCGGCAAGGCTCCGCCAAAGGTCAGGTACGATTTCTGTCAATAGAAAACACGGCTAACCCGACCCGACAACATATCTTGGGTATTAGTAAACAACTATCACGTGTGCAAAAATGCCTCACGCATCGTGCGAGGATACATTACTGGGGTAGCAAACATATCATGTATTTTATTTTTATGGCTAACATCATCATGAATCGATTTCTTAAAAGGGTACGTACACAAAAGATGGCGGGATTTTTTTTTGCGTCAGAACAAAAGTCGTACTTTTGGAGATGACGAATACAAGGTGCTTTGAAAAGAAATACGAGAAGCGCCCTTTTTGGGGGCGAAGCTCCTTAAGGTTTGTGTCTGTCCGTCCGTTGGAGTAGCGCGTTACCTACTAGGAACGCGCTACTAGGAGGGCGCGTGTAGGAAGCGCGCGAGATCTCTCACTCTTCTATCTGCTGACTTGTGAGAGAGAGAGAGAGAGAGACCGAGAGAGCGAAAGGCGCGCGTTGACTATGGAAACGCTCTTTCTTCTATGAACACGCTACAAGCTCGCAAAGGAGAACGCGCCCTCACCCGCGAGAGATAAGCTTGACGCAGGCAGCGTCTTCTAGCGAGTTCCTTGATTGAAAAATACCGACTACTCGCGCTGCAGAACCGTTCACCGCCCACCCATATATATATATATATATATATATATATATATATATATATATATATATATATAGGCACTCGATCTTGACTGGCAATGAAGTGCCGGTGGGAGATTTCACTTGTGCGTAGTTGAACCATAAGGATTCGTAGCGCGCGCGTTAACTAAATTAATCCGAAACTCGACACGATCTACGATGAACTTCCGGAGCTTGGCCCACTCATCATCATTCACTCCGTGGATATGCTGTGAATTTTAAGTGCGAAGCATTTCTTAGCGAACTTCGGCGACCTTGAGCGTATCTATCTATCTATCTATCTATCTATCTATCTATCTATCTATCTATCTATCTATCTATCTGTCTATCTATCTAGCCGCCTACGATTTTGAGCTCTCCTGGCCGTTTGGCTAATGGGATGTTTACGAAAATTGGTATGCCACAACATGACTGCATGATGAACGTAAATGTCATGTCAAAACGTTAAAATCATGACATGCATGTCATGAGTGGATTGATTTACATGCCACGGTCTTATTGCTCTACTGGCTGTTTCGTAAATGGGATGTATATGAAAATTGGTATGCCACAACATGACTGCATAAAGAACATAAATGAGAGATCATAATATGAAAACCATGACATGCATGTCATGAGCAGCATGATTTAAATGCCATGGTCTTGGTGCTTTCCTGGCCGTTACGTTAATGGGATGTGTACGATAACCGGTATGCCAATATGACTGCCTGGCGAACATAAATGACAGGTCATAAAATGAAAATCATGACATGTATGTCATGAGGCATATGATTTATATGCCACGCGTTTCGCTAATGGGATGTATACGAAAATTGGTATGTCACAACATGACTGCATGGCGAACATAAATGACGGGTCATAACATGACCATCATTACATGCATGTCATGGGCGACATGATTTACATGCGATGGTCTTGGTGCTCTCCTGGCCGTTTTGTTAATGGGATGTATACGAAAATTGGTATGCCACAACATGACTGCATGGCGAACATAAATGACAGGTCATAACATGAAAATCATGACATGCATGTCAAGACCGACATGATTTACATGCCACGCGTTTCGTTACGGGATGTATACGAAAATTGGCATGCCACAACATTACTGCATGACGAACATAAGTGACAGGTCATAACATGAACATCATGACAGGAATGTCATGAGCGACATGATTTACATAGCACGGTCTCGATGCTCTCCTGGCCGCTTTGTTAATGGGATGTATACGAAAATTGGTATGCCACAACATGACTGCATGGCGAACATAAATGAAAGGTCATAACACGAAAATCATGATATGCATGTCATGAGCGGCATGATTTACATGCCATGGTCTTGGTGCTCTCCTGGCGGTTTCGTTAATGGGATGTTTACAAAAACTGGTATGCCACCACATGACTGCATGACGAACATAAATGACAGGTTATAGCATGAAAAGCATGACATGCATGTCATGAGCGGCATGATTTACATGCCACGGTCCTGGCGCTATACTGCCGTTTCCTTAATGGGATGCATACGAAAATTAGTATGGCACAACAAGACTGCATGACGATCATAAATGGCAGGTCATAACATGAAAATCCTGACATGCATATCATGAGGGGCATGACTTACATGAAACGCGTTTCGTTAATGGGATTTATACCGAAATTGCTTTAGCACAACGCGACTGCATGACGAACGTAAATGACAGGTTATAACGTTACAATCATGACATGCGTGTATGAGCGGCATGGTTTACGTGCCACAGTCATGGTGCTCTTGCGGCCATTTCGTCAACTTCATATGTAGCAAACTCGGTATAGGGTCATTCCACGCCAAACGTCCCAGACATTGCGCTCGACCCTCTCAAATTCTATTGTAAAAAATTGTGGTCGTTCATATCAGTGCACTATTTGTCCTCGGAAAGTATTTCTTGCGGAAAAATTTTTTTTTGTCTTTTACAGTGATTTGAACTTTGCCGTTGTGGGTGAAACCTAGGTTGCGAAAAAATACTCTGAAAAATACAATACTTCACGGAACACCTTAAATAACTGCTATTTGTTGAAAAGGAATGGCACTATCTTATTATCACCCATTGACGACCACTTCTATGTCTCACGATGTGCTTTGTGGTGAAGCAAGGCTGCAATTCTGCGCCTATTTTGGTGATTTTTCTTAAATTCTACGAATACTACAAACACAATAGGACTGTATCACATGGCTGGATAGTTGGCAATAAGCACGTTAAAGAAATATTGAAGTCGACGACCGAGTATTTTCGAAGTGGAAGGGGCGCAAACATTGCAAAATGCGTGAAATGCCCCATGTTCAGGCACATGTAGAGTGGTGATGCGTTCCAAGTAAAAATGTACGCTTGGTGTCATTTGGAAGAGCAAACAAAGGAGACTTATTTGTGAAAGTTTAATGGGAGTGATATTTGTTTTAGGCGAGAAACAAAATTTTATGTTGAGCGTTCGCGGCGTGCCTGGGCGCGGGCCCGTAAGTCCGCTTCACTGCGTCGCCACACTTCCTTGGGACAACGGAAATATGCTGCGCCCACGCGGGTGGCAAGATCACGTGCTGCTGTGAGTTTTCACTTTGCTGAAAACTTGCAAACAGTGTACATGGAACGTGTAGTCCACTGATCTACACGTTCCGAGCGATGCTCTTCTGGTCACACTAGACGTCGCGTCATTGTATACAAATATTCCTCATGCAGATGGTGTACAATATGTACTACGGGCGTACAACGACTTTGTTGACGACCAACCCATCGACGATTCCACCCTTGGTGTAATTTCAGCACAAATCCTCGAACCTAACAACTTCGACTATGATGGTGAACACCATGTTCATGTTAGTGGGACGTCAATGGGAACAAAAATAGGTCCCAATTATGCGAACATATATATGAGAATAATAGAAAAGAACTTCCTCGCTACTCGTGACCTCAAACCATTTTATTACAAACGCTTCATCGACGATATTTTCCTAATTTGGCACCGCGGTGAAGCAGCATTGATTCCCTTCATTGCGGACTACAATGCCGGACCGTCAATTTCATTTGCTCATTCTTTCACCAGTCGGCATCAACTTCCTTGACGTCACAGTATCTCTGTGCAATGGCAAACTGACGACCAATCTTTATAGGAAACCAACTGACCTACAACGGTACATGCATTTTAAGAGCAATCACGCAAGATATTGCAAGACAAGCATCCCGTATAGCCAAGCTATTCGGTTTAAAAGGATTTGTTCGGACGACAGTGAATTCACTCGAAACTGTGACCAGCTTCGTAAAGCACTAATTGACCAGAAGTACCCTTCGGAGATAATTGACGACGCAATCAAACGGTCTGATTCGCTAGACAGGAAAGACCTCATCAGTACGCACAAACGAGTAGCGGTATTCTCACGCACTAACCTTGTCCTAGCACATTGCGCATCTGTTCCTAACGTGTCCCACATCCTCAGAAAGCATTACAACATATTGGCACAGAGTGATCGGCTTAGAGAGATTTTCACGGAATCGCTAAGGGTTGTATATCGTCGCTCTAGAAACCTGCGTGACATGCTAACCCGTTCGAAGACAAAAGCTGTTGTTCATCTTAGTTGCCAGCCTTGTGAAAAACCCCGCTGCAAAATCTGTATGCATATGACGTCATCAAATACTGCCCAAAGCACTGCATCTGATTTTACTCTAAAAATCAATGGCAATTTTACTTGCGATAGCGCTAATGTCATCTGTCTACTGGAATGGTCATTGTGCCATATGCAGTATATCGGTGAGAGAGAAACTTCATTTCGCACGCGTTTTAACAACCACAGAGCGCATGTTAACGGTTTACCGCATCTACCACTATCTCGCCATGTAAGGCTGCCGGGACATACGTTTGGTAAAATCAAGGCAAGGATATTACAATCAGGTTTCAAAACGCACCATGACCGGGAAGTACGAGAATCATTCCTCATCCATAAATTTAACACTGTCTCATGCGGTATCCACGAGAGCGTTGGTAAAGTGTCGTGCCTATCAGTCATGTCTTGATATCATTACGTTCTTTTTTGTATAATCATCGTCACATTGCAGCCAATGCGCTGTATAGATATGTTCTGCACAGATGTTTTTTACAATTTTTTCTTTCCTTTGTCGCGCATATATATGTATTCTATACACATGGTTCTTTACTGTTTTTTATTTCCTTGTCGCGCGTATACGTGGCGATGACATGTGCATCTGCATCGGTTTTGTGATTCACATATTCTTGTCTTGTTAGCCTTGTCATATTTGCACAATTACACGTGCACGTACATGACCTTGCCCACATGTCTATGCCCATAAAAGAGGCTAGGAGACTGCAAGTGCTTCATGCTGACCAAGGCCGTGCCACGGCCGAAACTTTGAACAATAAACGTGCGATTTTCCCAAGTGCGCAATCGGTTTCTAATCTACTTTTGAACCGGACCCACAGAACTTCTATCCCGAATTATATATATATATATATATATATATATATATATATATATATATATATATATATATATATATATATATGTGTTTAATGAACCAACAAACAATGAAGCTTAGGAAGGCATGGATGATTATTGAGCTTCTTAATTATAGTATTATAATCGTGGAGTAAGCAGAAAGGAATTAAAGTGGACGAAAAGAAAACCTGCCTTCGGTGGGAACCGAACCCATGATCTTCGGATAAGGCGTCTGACGCTCTTCCGCTTAGGTACGAAGGCGGTCGTACCCCCGTGAACTTTATTGGGTATATATACGCCAACATTCTGACAACATTCAACATTCTGACATTCTGTCTCTTTCCTTTACAATAGATAGTGGTGCTCGGGACGTCTACGCATGGAACTTGATGCTCCTGCTGATTGATGCTACCGCGCCCCGCCACGGTGGTCTAGTGGCTAAGGTACTCGGCTGCTGATCCGAGGGTCGCGGGATCGAATCCCGGCCGCGGCGGCTGCATTTCGATGGAGGCGAAATGTTGAGGCCCGTGTGCTGTGCGATGTCAGTGCACGTTAAAGAACCCCAGGTGGTCGAAATTTCCGGAGACCTCCACTACGGCGTCTCTCATAATCAGAACTGGTTTTGGGACGTTAAACCCCACAAATCAATCAATCAATTGATGCTACCGCCGCTGCAATAGTATGTCACTCGTGAACGTTATACTAAACATTACTCATTCGTAGTTTATTTTGGATACATCCCCATTCTCAGCATGTAGAAACAGAGTGACAGGCATGCTTCCCGCTTAGAAGGTGGGAATATTGTTCGAGGCGTGCTTACATGCTCACTGCGCACTCAGTATAAAAAGGGACCCTGCAACACTTGTTGAGCACACTGAACAAACGGGGGCAGTCAGTCGATGAGTCTTCTGTGAACCTGTGAGACAAATATTACTGTGCTGCAAGCAGCAGTGCATTTGCGGTTTTATTATAAATACAGCGTGCAATGGTCTGCTCTGGTTTCATCAATTCACGTAACTCACGTAACTGTAGCTTTGATTTGAGGATAAAGCGGAGCTTGAAAAAAATAAAGCAGCCGTCGTACACACACATGCGCACGGGCACAGGAGGCGCCTGAGTGAGCAGGGCAGGTACAGGCATGCACCGCCATATCCCGGCACCGGACAAGCGGCGGCCCTCGTCATATATAATAAAATATAACCAAATACGTCCAAACATGCATGCACAGGTCCTCGTAACACGCCGCTCATGCATAGCCTGACGTATTAACCTAGTTCGTTGTTCGTCACATTATCCTGCTCTATCAGCCCAGCAACCTGTTTCAAGTCCGCATTCCCCAGTCCGTAAAACGTGAAATCACACCACCATTCCAAGGGAACATCACCTTCCGACCCAGTTTTGTTTTAAAAGTCAGACTCACTACAGACACGGTAGCCCCAGTGTCTACCAACGCAGTTGCAGAAACACTGTCGATTAACACACGCACTTTGTTCTTTACCATCATCGGAGGCGGAGGAATATTCGGCACAAGCGTAGACTGTTCGGCGACCTTACCTCCATCGGTCGCGCCGGCTAGTTTCTCGAAGGAGGCGGTGACATTGAGCGTCGCCGTGGTGATGGCGTACGGCGTTGGCGACTGGTTGGTGGCGTCAGGCTGCGGTCTGAAGCTGGCGATTCCCTCCACCTGTTCTGACGGAACGTATCGGTCATACGTGGCGCTGGGCTTCCTGTGACACTTGTGGCAGCAGAGTCCCTTATCCAAAGGTTGTGATCGTGACGTTGAAAATCATGCCAAGTCGGGACTTGTGGAATTGGTCTCGCCTGTCGACGCCCGTGACAAAACCGAGATATGTGTCCCACGGTGCCGCAGTTGTAGCACACAGGCGACGCGCGACGGACGTCGTAGGCAGCGTGGTCAACCCTGGGATTTTGGGAATAGTACACGCGGTCTCCCGAATGACGTTGAATGGTGGCAGCCGCACGAAGGCGCTGGTTATGCGCCGTTTCATCGGGGAAGGAACGTCGGTACGCCGGTTTTATGGGGGAAAGAACGTCGGCTTGATAGTCTACTGTGCTTGGCATGGCAGACAATGTAGATACGACAGACGCGGGTTCACGAAGCTGGTTGGAAGCAGGAGTACGACAAAGCTGTTGAACATCCGCCCCTTTGGCGTGCCTTTCAAGTTCTTCGCGGACAATCTGCCTTATGGCTGCCGCGAGGTCTTGCTGGATGTTGTAGCTGTCGTCAATGCTTGCGACAGTTGCGACGTTTGCCAACCTCCCGAACTTTGGCGTAATACGGCGCAGCTTCAACGTCTCGGACGCTCAGCAGTGTTTGGTGAGATCAGCGACCGAGTTGAGGCTTTCCTTCCCGATTGGGTAGTTGTACACATCTTCGGCAATGCCTTTGAGAAGCTGTCCAACTTTGTCCTCTTCCTACATTCGAGGATCAACGGATTTACACAGCTTCAGGACTGCTTCAATGTAAGTCGTGCACGTCTCACCTGGGACTTGTGCACGCTGAAGCAATGTCTGCTCCGCCCGCTTCCGTTTCGCAGTTGAATCCCCAAAGCATTCCGTGATGTCGGAAACGAAGCGGTCCCACGTTGTCAGCGTATCCTCGTGGTTCTCGTACCACATGAGTGCTGTGTCCGTTAGAAAGACAACAACGTTCTCTAGATGAGCCTCGGGACTCCACCCGTTGTATTTGCTCACACGCTTGTAGTGAGTGAGCCATTCTTCAACGTCCTCGCCGAACTTTCCTGAGAAAGTACGTGGCTCCATCAGGTGCATCCGGACGCTGGCTGACCGTGCCGCAGATGGCAGAGACGGCTGGTCGTTGTCGGTGCGAAATATTGGGATCTCCAGTGGGGGTGGAACGGATGGGGGTGGGTGAGTACAGTTGCAATGATGTCAGCGGCGACGGCGTCTACAAGCCTGCGCCTCGGCGGGTAAAAACGTGCACCGACGTGCCTGCATGTTTGGCGACATCCAGGAGGAGAAAAAAAAAGAATGTTTTAAAGAAATAATTACATGAAGACAGGTAAAGGATGAATGTTCAGGTAGTAAAAAAAGGAAAAAAAATTTGAAATAGGTTGATATGATTAGCTTTGCAAAAACACGTACTTCAATGTTCCGATTCCCGATGTACATACGGTACCACAAGTTAAACGCTTGCCAGTGATTTTGTTATTTCAATGGTTCCTCGGTTTTCATTTATACCTTTCTCGGTTGTTTTGAACTGGTATATTAGATATGATTCTCGTTGCTCACGTTCTCGCTTTGATTTGAAGCCCGTTTCTAATAGTGTCACTGCTAGTTTATCGAATGAATGATTTGGGAGGTTTAGATGTTTTGAGAGAGGTAGATTTGGAATAGATTTGGAATGGGCGTTGTGGTTGTTGAAGCGGAGCCTGAATGACGTTTCTGTTTGACCTATGTACTGCATTCTACATACAGTACACTCCAGCAGATCGGTAACACTTGAGGAATCGCATGTTAACTTACCGCGAATTTTCACAAGTTACTGTGATTAGGAGCTATTGGCAGTACTCGTCTGCTGCATTGCCTTACATACAAGACACCTTGGTTTCAGGCATGGCCTGCATCCGCTGTGGGGCCGTGATGAATTTAATCGAGAGTACACAAGCGTGTCCCTGAGGTTACATGATCGTCTGTAGGTAACACGAGGGGCGGATGGAAATGCACGCTTAAGTCGCTCGCTTTGTCCTATAATGTTGTATTGCCGCCTTAGGATTTTGTTTACATTGGAGAAGTTTGCTCTACGTTAAGCACAGGTTTGTACGTTAAGAGTTGCGTTGTGGGGGACGGTTCGAAATGAGGTCTTGTCGGTTCAGTGTTTTGGCCCTCTGGATGGCGTCGTCGATAAACACGTGGTAGATATTTTTGTTTGTGAAGGACGGTTTTTAGACTTAGGGCGGCCAAGTCAAAATCTTCATCTGAGCAGATTCGTTTGAAACGGTGTGCCTGGCTCTATGGAATGTTGTTCTTACAATGGCGCGGGTGGTCGCTTTGGTAGTGAAGATATTGGTGTCGATCGGTAGGTTTCCGATATAGTTTTGTTGATAGTCGGCCGTTTTCAGTCACGTCAAGGAAGTTTATATTAGTTCGACAGTGGGAATGGGTAAACTTAATATTCGAGAATGCGCAGTTGTAGGAGGTTATAAATTTTACCAGTTCATCCTCGCTGTGCGTCCAGACAAAGATATCATCTATGTACCTCTTGCACAAAAGTGCTTTTAGGATGGATTGACAGAGAAATTTTGATTCCAGTTCTCCCATAAAAATATTGGCATAAATAGGTGCCATCTTGGTGCCGAAAACCGGTTCCGCTAATTTGTCTAAAGTATTCACTGTTGAATTCAAGCGAATTGAGTTCGATTGAACTCAATTCGTTTGAATTCATCAATTAATACTTTCGTCAAGGTGGTTTTCCCGCAGTTTAAAACCGAGCTCACTTTTTCGAGGCAGTCTTAAACGAGACATAAACATACATTGAACTCTTCGAACGTAAGTCCAAATATTATGACGTCATCCAGACAGCATAGCGATAACTCCCGTGTAAGACCGCGAAGAATGGAGCCCATAAATTGTTCAAAATTTTCGGGAGCGTTGCATTGGCCGAATGGCATAACATTAGTTTGGTATAGCCCATCGAGTGTCACGAAGGTGGTTTTCTCCTTGTTAGCACAGGGTGCATGGGGATCTGCAAAGCCCTGATCGGAAGTAGAGCGAGGGAAAAGCTGGAGGCTGAAAGCAGGCAGTCATTAACATCGTCCATTCGAGGCAGGGGATGCACATGTTCTTTGGTCAGGGCTTTTAACCGTCGATAATCAACACAAAACCTCGAAGAGCCATCTTTATTCTTAACTAAGATAACGGGTGTGCCCCAAGGACTACATGATTCTTCAATAATGCATTTCTGAAGCACATCTTGCACTTCTTCAGCAATAACTTTCCGCTTCGATGACGACGATCGGTAAAGTTTTTGCCGGGCCGGGTGCGCAGAGCACGTATCAATCCTGTGATGAGCTCCACAACAGGGTAGAGATTGGCGTTTCTCCTGCTCGCAGAAATCGAATGTAGAAGCATGTCGTTCGAATATCTCGACCAATCTTCGTCGCTCAAGTGACCGTAGGTTTTTGCTAACCACATTGAGAATCTGCCACTCATAGGAGCAACTGCATTTTGAAGCGGCCAAACATTGCTCACCTTCTTCGTCATCAATGGCGGCGACATAATTTCCGATGGTGACATCGAACACGGCCAGCTCCATTCCGCAATGTGCTATAACTGGTATTGAGGAACACTTAAGCGCCCACACAGACGTGGCTTAGCTGTCAATCGACACGACGCAAAGAGGCACTAGTATGTCTTACTTAGCACAAGGAAGGGCGAGAGGTAGAACGACGGCGTCAAAGGGAGAAAGGGCAGAGAGGGAAGCAGACACGGCGACTGAGCTCATGAAGCATGGTAGGTGTAAGTTTAGCGGAGACAACTAACGTGTTTTCGGCGGGCTGGGGCTCGTCAGAGAGGGCAGGAACAATTCCACCACTGACTGAATGTTCACCAGTGCCACAGTCGAGAAAAGCACCGCACTCCTGGAGAAAGTCAATCCCTGGGATAACATCTTGTATTCATCGCTGCAGAACCACGAACTCAGTTGGGAACAACCTTTCGTCCAACACGACCCTCACGGTACAAACTCCCAGAGGAGGAAGTATTTCACCGCGGACACCCCGAAATCGTGAAGACTCGTGCCAAGCCCCGCCACGGTGGTCTAGTGGTTATGGCACTACGCTGCAGATCCGAAGGCCGCGGGATCGAATCCCGGCCGCGGCGGCTGCATTTCGATGGAGGCGGAATGTTGAGGCCCACGTGATGTGCGATCTCAGTGCACGTTAAAGAACCCCAGGTGGTCGACATTTCCGGAGACCTCCACTACGGCGTCTCTCATAATCAAATCGTGGTTTTGGGACGTAAAACCCCACAAATCAATCAATCAATCACTTAGGTGATGTCCCGTGGAATGGTGGTGTGATGTTTCGTGGTGTCAGTGGTGAGTGCATTGTTCCCCTCGGCGTCTCCGTTGCCAATGTCTTCTTCGGCGGAGAAGATTTTAAAACAGAATTTCTGATACTGACGCGCTGTACTCATGACGTCATCCTAGGGATTGACTTTCTTGGGGGTTGTCGTGTTTCGGTCAACTGTGCTACAGGTGAAATTACCTTGAACCGCGCACTCCTCGCAACGCTCGCAGATGCACATTTGAGGGATGAGAACTTTGTTGTTTCAGACGACTTGCTACTAGCGCCCTGGTCAATGTCACGTGTGCCTGTCAAAACCACTGCTGCCGACATGTCATCATTTGACGCGCAAGTTGAATCACTCACTTCAAACTGCGCTAAGAAGGATGTACTTGTGCCACGATCTGTCGTGAGAGTAGCGAATGGCGCTGCGAATTTGTGGGTATTCAACTGCTCCTCCGCTCCTGCTGTACTCCCTCGTGGTATGAAACTTGGCGAATTCGACGAAATTAGTTACAGTACCACCATGGCTCTAAGTGAGGATGCACAGCCTCCCGCGAGCAGCCCCTGCCGAAATACTTCTGAACGGCAGGATCTACAAATGATAAGCAAGTCGCTGCCCCCATATGGGTGCCAAGTTCTGGCGCAAGTTCTCCTGGAGCATCTTCTGCCTTTGATTTCACACAAGGTGGCAAGCAGGCGTCACTACCGCGCTCTCGGGCTTGCCACAGAATTGATACCGGTTCTGTACGTCCCATTCGACAAAAGCCCTACCGCGTCTCCTCAGCAGAGAGAACAATTATCGCCGAACAGGTAACAGACATGCTACAGAAAGGTGTTGTTCAGGAATCTTCTAGTCCATGGGCAGCGCCAGTCATCCTAGTTAAGAAGAAGGATGGATCATGGCGGTTCTGCGTCGATTATAGAAAACTGAATGCAATCACCAAGAAAGATGTCTACCCACTTCCAAGAATTGATGACGTCATTGACTGCCTGCATTCGGCGGCATATTTTTCATCGCTGGATCTCCGTTAGGGTTATTGGCAGATACCCATGCACCCAGCCGATAAGGAGAAAACAGCTTTTGTAACACCAGACGGTCTTTATGAATTTAACGTTATGCCGTTCGGCCTTTGCAACGCGCCAGCAACATTCGAACGGTTTATGGACACGATTCTACGAGGACTTAAATGCGAAATTTGTGCTATCTCGATTATGTGATTTTTGGAAGCACTCTGAATGAGCATAATAGACGTCTGAGTATTGTACTTGATTGTGTCGAGAAAGCCTGTTTGGTACTAAATTCCAAGAAATGTCGCTTTGGCGAATGCGGAACATTGGTACTTGGACATCTGGTCGACAAGAACGGTGTGAGGCCCGACCCACGCAAGATCGAGGCAGTTAGCTCTTTTTAACCACCGAAGTCAGTGCGGAAGCTACGGAGTTTCCTGGGCCTTTGTTCGTAATTTCGCTGCTTTGTACCGAGATACGCCGACGTGGTGCACCCCCTAACATGCCTGCTCCTAAAGGACGTTGCTTTCGATTGGACATCGACTTGTGACGACGCATTCAGTGAACTAAAATTTCTGCTAACTTCGGGACCCATATTACGTCACTTCGATGCATCTTCACCCACTGAAGTTCACGCTGGTGCTAGTGGTATCGGAATTGGTGCCGTACTAGTCCAACATCACCAAGGATCTCGGCACGTTGTGGCTAATGCCAGTCACTCTCTGACTAAGGCACGATGCAATTACTCTGTCACAGAGCAAGAATGCTAGCCGCAGTATTCGCTGTCCACAAATTTCGGCCCTACATCTACGGACGACCCTTCACTATCGTTACTGACCAACCACGCTTTGTACTGGCTGGTAAATCTCCGCGATCCGAGTGGTCGACTGGCCCGTTGGGCTCTTCGGATACAGGAGTACGACTTGTCATCTCCTACAAGTCCGGTCGTCGCCACGCAGACGCACATTGTCTTTCCTGCCTTCCTCTGCCGACAACGATGTGTGACGAAGACGATTTCGAGGACTCTTTTGCATCTATTTCTTCGACGTTGCCAGACTTGACATTTAGGACTCAGCAAGAAAACGATGTTAGTTTGGAGCCCCTTTTTACTGCAGCGTTGCGTCCTCAAGCCAGCGGTTGATTTTGAGTGCGAGATGGCTTGCTGTACAAAACCAACTATTCGGCACAAGGTGCACGCTTTTTTCTGGTGGTTCCGCAGACTCTGCGTCTGGATATACTGAGAGGTATGCACGATGACGCGACCTCTGGCCATCTAGGCTTCACCAGAACGCTCGAACGGACACAGGAGCGCTTTTTCTGGCCCAGAATGCGAGACACAGTCAAGCAGTACGTCGCTGGTTGCGAGCAATGTCAACGCTACAAGCGCCCTACGACCACTCCTCCAGGTCTTCTTCAACCAGTGCCGCCCCCTTGTCTGCCGTTCGACCAAGTGGGTATCGATCTCTTAGGGCCGTTCCCACGATCCTATAATGGCAATCGATGGGTGATCGTATGTGTAGATCACCTGGCTCGCTATGCAGAAACGGCTGCCTTGCCATCTTCAACCGCTGCATGTGTCGCCACGCTCCTGCTACGATTCGTAATTCTTCGGCACGGTTCTCCTCGTGTCATCATAAGCGATCGTGGTCGCCAGTTTGTTGCGGACGTCGTGGAAGAAATGCTTCGTCTCTGCAGTTCACAGCCACGACACTTGACACCTTACCACCCTCAGACCAACGGTCTTGTGGAGCGTACCAACAGCACAATAACAAACATGTTGGCAATGTACGTATCTTCAGATCACAAGGATTGGGATGATGTCCTACCTTTCATCACTTATGCGTATAATACCGAAAAGCATGAGACCACCGATTACACACCATTTTATCTGCTTTACGCACGTCCGCCAGTGAACAGTATTGACACAATACTACCGTTCGACTTCCACAGCGACTACTTTTTCGCCAAGATGCTGTGCCTTGCTGAAGAAGCCCGTCGTATCACTCGACTTCGTACTCTAATATCTCAAGGCCGATCCAAGAAGCGTTATGACAGCCGCCATCAGCCAGTCTCATACGCTAAAGGAGACTTTGTGTGGGTGTTGACCACAAAACGCAAACGCGGCCTATGCCAGAAGTTTTTACCGCACTATATTGGCCCATTCGTTATCGTTGATCGCATGAGTGACTTGACTTACGTGGTAGCACGCTTGACGTCTGCTAATCGCCGGTCAAGCCGAACACAGCTGGTACATGTTGCGCGGCTCAAGCGATTTCATCGTGCACTTTCCAACTGAGGTGGACTTGCCCGGCGGGTCGTCTGCGAACCGGGGAATGCTACATAACCGGTCGAGGTATGAGCCGGGAACGGAAGAGAAGGAAGACGACGTTAGCTGGTGCAGCGGATCTACGCCATCATTGCTTGATCATCGCCAACCTCGCTCTGTAAATAAACATCGCTCACTGTTCAACCGTAACAATATATAGGACAGGCTTATTGAAATATATAGGAAATATATTGAAAATATATATAGGATATATATTGAAAATATATGGTGCCTTAGATGTACCGTCTTATTTCACTACGCACTTCGCCAGCTTTTAGGCCGCAAAAAGAAGTTAGAAAAGTATAATTTTAAGCGATGACTTTTATATTTCTGTGTTTCTTTGCGTACTTCTGTGTTCTCTTTATGCTGTATAAATTAGCAGCTGTCATAGTAAGCTCTGTGGGTATAGTAGGCAGTGGCACCTAGCAAATACCTTTTTTGTTTGAAAATCTACAGTGCTAAGTGACTGAAAGGCGACACAGGGACCTCGACCGCGTGATGACTGGGACTGTTAGTGGAAGGCGCTCGGTGATCACAGAGCAGCCAATATGAACAGCAATGCTTGAGGAAATGTCTAGGTCTGATCAAGGCCAGAGTTATCCAGGTGCCTATTGCCGAGCGATGGCGCAGAAAGAAACAGCAGCATTCCGCTCCGAAAACCCATTTCATTCGCAGAGAACTGTACATCTTGCGCTAAATAATAAAGAAAAAAAGACTTCAAACTTTGAAAGTTTGAAACTTACCATTTGTCGTTCAGTCGGCATTTTTCAGTGGAATACAGATATTTAGGTTCTTTCTGTCTACTATGGTACGACAATTAAATGGGCTATAATTAGAACATTCCATCGTACCCCCGAGCATACCCAAGAAGTAATGATCATTTGCCGAATATGGTGCTCTTATTCAGAAACTGTGGTATATATAGCAAGAATGAAATACACACAGCTGCAGTAAAGCGATTTCCTCAATTCATATGAAGGGCATACTTTTGTGCTCTCTCGGATGAGGACATGAAGGAGGATATTTGATCAGAATCAGAGAAGTATACATCGTTCTAGTGTTATTTTTACTCTATCATGCGATTGCGGTAAACCCTTATTGCATAGAAAAATCATTCATTGTAGAACCTTTACGGCGGTGTGCCATGCGGCGTCCAGGCTCCTCTCATTATGTAGTATGTAGCCGCGTAGACAGCCAAGATGCCTCGAGAGGCTAAAGCTGCCTCGCGGGCAAGTCCGGAGGGATAAAACCCTGTACTCTACACCTATGACTTAGGCACCAGCGGAGGAAGTAGCTATATTTCCGTGCCACGTACACCTAATGGTGGAGACTCCATAGTAGTACGAGGTGCACTCTCAAGGCACCATGTTTCTTTGCCTCTATAGAAACATCAGAAAACAGAATTGCTGCAAAATGTTCCTAGCGCAGTGGCCTTGGCGGAACAGTTTTAAACAGGGCAGTCCAAAAAACAAAAAAGCAAGTTATAGGCAGCATCTATGTCTCTAAAGAATTCGGGCGACCAACTTTACAGGATTTCTTCGGCACATTCTGCAAAGAGCTATGAATATCTGCCGAATCGAGGTGCTGGAGATGGGTCGGATACTCGAGGCATGAGAACTCGTTGCATGTACGCATCCGTGGTACGCCGACATTTCACAAGGATCCCTGGAATTGCACTTAAGTGAAACTTCCCGCAAGATTCACATATACCCGAAGATGCTGGAGTGAACGCGGCAGCGTCCTGTGTAAGGCTGCCGTAAAGCAGGAGAGTCTGCAAACGCTAGACATTTGCAAGCAAAACCGAAGAGTTTTTCAAAGGATCGTTTTGTGAAAGCGCGCATCGCGGTGGAAAAGGCGCATCATTTTCACGCCTGCGGCCGTCTTTGCGTTCCTGCAGTAGAGCAGGTCACAGCACAACTGGCTGCTATAACGTCACACAAGACAAGCTATGAAGAGGCCGTACTTGTAATACATTGTCCATGCAACGCGCCGGTAGCAGGACGAGGTGAAAAAAAATATTTTTCATCACGTAAAACACACGCGTACAGTTCAGTGCTATGTCGCGTCAGCCATGGGCTGATGGTGATCTGGATGGCCAACTCCTCGACCCTAGCCACGTGGCAGAGTCCGAGCTGGCCAACACTAAAGTCCGTAGTTTCTCTCCGTCAATTCTGTACTATAAAAAAATTACAGCATATCCACGGAGTGAATGATGATGAGCGCGCGAAGCTAGGGAGGTTCAACGTAGATCGTGCCGAGTTCCGGATTAATTTAGTTATAGCGCACGCTACGAATCCTTATGGTTCACTATGCACAAGTGAAATCTCCCACCCACACTTCATTGCAAGTCAAGATCTAGTGCCTATATATATATATATATATATATATATATATATATATATATATATATATATATATATATATATATATATATATATATATATGGGTGGCCGGTGAACGGTTCTCCAACGCGAGCAGTCGGCATTGCTCAATCAAGAAACTCGGTAGGAGACGATGCCTGCGCCAACTTTGTCTCTCGCGGGTGAGGGCGCGTTCTCCTTCTTTGCGAGTTGGTAGAGTGTTCATCTAAGAAAGAGCGTTTCCATAGTCAACGCGCGCCTTTCGCTCTCTCTCTCTCTCTGTCTCACACGACAGCAGATGGAAGAATGAGAGAGCTCGCGCGCCGGGAGGCAGGCGCTCGCCCTCGGCGCGTGCCTACCGGGAGATACTGCCGGTTACACCTGACGCAGGACAAGGTTAGACTGAGAGGAGCTTCGCCCCTAAATGTGACGGTATCACCGAAATGGCGAAGATGTGAATCCGATAGCGAGAAATTGTAATGTTCTACCATGTTCTTCCAAAGTTCTTGTAGTGGCGCATGCGCGCGCAGATAGCGTCCAGCCGTCCACGTTAACATTCCTTATGACATATGATAACCTACTTGACAAATATAAGGAAACACCTACTGAAGCGCGCAATTTCCTTTTACGTTTTCGC
The DNA here is from genome assembly GCA_013339685.2 of Hyalomma asiaticum. NCBI lineage: Eukaryota > Metazoa > Arthropoda > Arachnida > Ixodida > Ixodidae > Hyalomma > Hyalomma asiaticum. The sequence goes on from CM023486.1 coordinate 30,298,115, forward strand.
GCTGCGGCAATAAAGTAGAAGCAGGAAGAACATGGCTTCCAAAAGCAATGCCGACCAATCACATGCATCGGCAGCACAACAGAGCTTTTCTCTTCCTGACGAAACGAAAAAAAGTATCCAGGGACTTCTGCCAACACGACCTCGCACTGCTCGATAGAGGAATCAGGGGGATTATTAGATGCGAAGCAGCTCTTTGACTAGCCTCTGTAACGCTGTCCCTACGTCCGTACGAACGCGCCGCAACCCGCTCCCCTCGCCGCAGGTGTTGGAGCGGTGCCAAGTATCACTCTTAGCTGAAGGGGGAGTAATGCAAGGGTAGGACAACTTCATTACTCTACCCAGAGTTATTCCACTCTAGGTGGGAGGAATGCGGAGTCAGCCGCGGGGCTTACTCTTCCGTTCAAGGAAGAGTAACATGGTCTGCGAGCTCCCATGCTGCTTATGTAGAGTTAGAAACTCGCGGAACTCCAGCGTCCGTAGCGTGAACAGCGCCCAGTACTCCATCGTTCGCAAATATCGTCGCACAACGACATGCGATTGCAGCGTTGCCGGCCTGGACGTGGCAAGCCTCAACCTACCTTGATATCCTGAATATACAGTCCAACAAGAAAAAGTACACGCGACTCTGCGAGCGCGCCGCGTAAAGATGGTGCGTCGGCGCACGCAGTCGGATCGCGTGTCCGGAAGCCTGGCTTACGCGCACCGATCGGCACCGACAAGAGAAAGCAAGCCAAGAATTCCACCACCGCACTTTTAGTACGCTGTTAAAGACGAGTGCGCGCGCAAGGAGACACAACAAAAAAAGCAAAAGCAAACGCAGGCGGGTGGAGAGATATCAACAGAGCAGCGAACAGCGCCGGGCGCCGGTGCGAGGGTTCCGTCGGGCGCCAGGTGCGCCTGTGTTGTGTGCCGCTGTGGGTGCCTGAAGCAAGCTCGGCCGTATCGCGCATATCGAAATTATGGCCAGTTGGCTCTGTGAACGCTGCATGAGAATGGTGCTGTTGAATTGACACACTGTGCGTGTTTTGTACGGGCAGTCTCATTGTGTTCTCGTCGCTGAACGCGAAGGTTGTGATGTGACGGCAGGGCAACTTATGTCATGCTGTGAGAGTGATGGTTTCGCCATGCCACGACGCGAACCGTGCAAGCTCGGCCCATTCCGGCGCACCCATGGTAAGTCATGCATTTGTTTTGTTTGCTTGTTGGTCTTTATTGCCGCTGATGCATGTGTACGTGTTGTTCTACACAGCGCGCTGTCTAAGCGAAATTAAACGCGAAAAAGACGCGTTAGGCGCATATATAGGAACGACGCGACATAAATGCGCGTTTAGGAACACCCGTGAAGGCAGTACAGGCGTCGGAAGGTCATTCGATCAGCTCACGAAATCGCCCCTTCACTTAAAAAAAATCTTGTGGGATATTATTTCATCCGAGAAGGCTTCAACTTCATGCTTGCGGTGAATTTAAACTTAGCGAAGACTGCGGCTATCGCAAATAATTGCTCGTGTAGTACATGCTGACACCACGATATGATCATCAGGCACGCAGAAGCGGAGGGCTCGGGAAGTGTTGACCATCCGGTGTTCTTTTGATGTGCACTGATAACGCGCTGTATACGGGCCTCTCGCATTTTCGCCTTTTTCGAAAATGCGACTGCCGTGGCCGGGATCTAATCCTCGTCATTCCGGTCAGCAGCCGATGTGTTTATCACGCCGTCATGTGTTTATATGTGCATGTAACCCATATGTTTAACATTCGCTCAGTTCCGATAATCAGTTCCTTTGTTTTTCCCCCTCAGCCGGGCAATATGTCCACATTTGCATATTATTGACGCCTAGTAACACTGGGGCGGCCTTTGACAAGACGTTCGAGTGCAACATGTGTAACTGCGCGATGGACATTACTAACATTGCGGACCTTTTTAAAGTGCACATGTAACGTTGTTTCGCGTTTCTTTGCCTTTGTGCATTTCGTATAAATGTGTGTGCCGCACAGTAAGTACGAAGCTCACAACAAACTACTTACCAGAATCTCACTGTTAAGTGTAACATGTGTTTAAAAACTAGACTGCTATAAGAGAAGCGAAGTAAGCATTTTCAATGAAGATTTCATTTTTATGTGCACAAAATGTCTAATGGACCTCGTTATTTAGCATCTTTTCCAGGAAGATTTTTCCGGTGAAGGAGCGAGAGTTGCTGGCCCACCACTTTTTCCACAAGATCGATCATGGGAAGGCTTCTCTGTGCCTCACAATGTGCTGGATCAAATTCGCATACCATTAAGACTATGAATGAACAATGGGACTTGTGTGGTTGGCTATACACAAACTGCTGGCAAGCCTTTGCAAACTCTCCACTGCGGAAAACGTAGCACTTTTTAAAGACCCCTGTGGAAACTCCTCCAATTCAACCTTCATTAAACCCTGACTGCTTCAGAGCCTACTCAGCTTTCATTTAAGCTCATGCTACTTACTAATTGGCTCAAATGTAGGGAATACTTAAATGCATGTCATTGCTTAGCTCAAAGGGGGCTTTCCAGCCATGGTGCTTGGTATTCATTTATTTTGAATATGAAAATAAGGCATGTACAATGTACCGTGACATCAATGTTAAGCAAGAAAAGATCCTGCAGGTACCCCACACTGTGTGAATCGGCGTCATGTGAAGCAGTCTGCAAAGAACTTGCCAATGACGAATTCTTTGTCATTCAGCAAAGTGTAATGGGTAGAATCAAGCTCCTTGTGCAAAACTCATGAATACCCACTCAAGATGTATGCTTAACGTGGGCTAACCAGGAATGTTGATAGTATGGTGAATGAGTGATAGCTCATGGTATGATGTAATATTGATACTCACATTAGTCCAAAGCACAAATGTCTATTTTGTCAAACAAAAATGCACTACATGGTGCTTGCGTTGATGTGGTCTCAGAAGCATTGTTTGTTGAGGTATTCCTACGGTATAGAGCAAAGTTGCACAATAGCATACAGACATATATGCGTTGCTATGATAGTGGTCATCATACATTAGAAATGCAATTAACTGCTGGTGCAATAGGCTTATTTACTTTAACCACGTTGGAGGAGCCGCCATAGTGGTAGTGTGCCTGCTTGGCACCTTGAGGGCCCGTGTTCAATACCCCCTACTGCTTCGTAGGCTGTGTGTGCATGTCTGTGTGTGTGTGTGTGTGTGTGTGTTATGTCTGCATTTCAAACGCAAGCTACGAGAAATGGTGTTCCTCTCTTGGTTTAAGAGCGAAGCTGCTTGAGCCGGTTATTCTGTGTCAATCATGAACAGCAAAATGTGTGCTGATCCCGGAAGCAATGCACCATGTGAGGTGCAGAAAACGTCATGCAAGGCTCAGTGTTGTGGGTTCGGTCCCTGCAGCCACTGTGTTTCATATGTTTATTTTAGTTGGTCCTTGATTGACATAGGCCTTATCAAATCCAAACACCTGTGGCGCATACTCGCATACTGTGGTCCAAGAACTACGCTTGTGAGCTATGCATGATTGCAGTATTGTTAATCATGACATATATGATGAGTATATCAGGTTAGCAATATCAAATATTTGTCATTCATGTTAGTCACACATTTATACCTTACCTCCAAACTGTTGGGGTCTACCAGGCAAATGAGATAGATAGATAGATAGATAGATAGATAGATAGATAGATAGATAGATAGATAGATAGATAGATAGATAGAAACTATGTTCACCAAGAAGTGCTTCACATTTAATAATTCATCTGGTCACAACTCATGGCCCCAGCTAGCACGTAAACAGTTGAGTGCACTGATGTAGGCATTCCCATTATTGACAGTGGGATTATAAGTGAGCTGTAGTTGTGTATTAGTTAAAGTTGTGTATTAGTTAAAGAGTGATGCTAGACTTAGCCTATGTAATTAGCATTGTGTGTTTGCAGACTCTATGTACTTTGTGCTTGCCATCTGTTAGAAACCCACGAACACATCGGTACACTGTTGTTGAGAAATGCATGCACCACCGAGCATCATAGTAACATTCAAACCATATCAGTAAACAGTTCTTTCACACTGTTTAACTGCATCAAATTGCTGAGTATTTACGCTGTATTGTATACATTATTGTTCCATGGGCTGAATGTTCAAAAACAGTTTTGTGCATGCTATGAAAATGTATATCCTTGCACTGACATGATAGTTACTGTTTTGGTTCCAATAAAATATCAGAACAAACGTTTGTTGTGTTGCTTGTGGTGGGACAAATTTTCATGCATGGGAACTAAAGAATAAAACTTGAGTGAAAATAAATTGCTAAAATAGTGATCTGTCATTGCCACTGCTGAAGTTCTACCAAGCAGACTTAAATGGTATTTCTTGCAACACACTCTACGAGAGAAATAGGTGGTGGAAGAGAACAGTGATGTTCAAACAACGACTGGCTGTTCATTTATGAACCGCAGCATACTTTGATGTGCGTAAGTGTAACACCAACTTAAGCATCAAGTGCATGGAATGCTAAGAATATGTTATAGTATATGTCAGTGACTGAGCTTTGAGGATCTCCGCATCTGTCAGTCCGTCACCTATGCCTGCTTTGTGAAATCTTCAGTTGCCAACAGGCATAGCGTTCTCCTCCGTTGACAACAGAAAATGCGTAGACACTGCCTGTTTTCTGGAGATGGGTCATTTCACTGAAGAATAGAGTAACAGATTTGTTTTTCTTAACGTACCGCAGCATCTGTGTAAGAGGTCCAACGCCCACATTTGGAAAACAGAAATGCGAAATCCTTGGTTTTAAAGAGGAGACCTATCTTGCGTAGGCTATGCTTCACCTTGCGGCACGGCACGCCTTGCTCATTCATTTTCATGGCCACATGCTGTTCAAAAATAGGCGTAATTAGCAAGGAAAATAGCTGTCGTCGATGACCAGATTTAGTAGCTGAGTACAGCACATACGACGACAGCATGTCGCACCAAACAGCGCAATGCGCGCAGGCATATACTAATTGCACAAACAGCTGATCGCCAAATCAATGTGGGAACGCCGCTCTGCCAGTGTGTGTAGCGCACGATAGGTCACACGCGTATAAGTTATAAATGTTGGTGTAGGACACCTAGTGACGTACGCAACTTTTGTATGCGAATGCGGGTGGTTTTTGAACCGCCAGGAACGCGCTGGTGCCAGTGGACGCGTGCGGCTCAAGGCAGCATTAATCAATATTGCTGAACAGCACATGCCTATGTGCTGTTCAGCAATATTCAGCAGAGAGAATATGGCGTCGGGTTCCTAATTCACAAAGATATAGCGGGTAATGTGGATGAATTCTACAGCATTAACGAAAGGGTAGCATGCGTCGTAGTAAAGCTA
>CM023486.1:30303566-30335697 GCA_013339685.2 Hyalomma asiaticum
TGCAACACATGGAACATGTTCTTTACCTTTACTGTGTTTAACAGACATTTACTAAAATGACCGGGTTACGAGACTCGTCGCCTTCTGGGAAGCACGAAAGATGAAAAACAGCAATGAAGTTTTGGTTACTGCTATTGAAATGGTGTCGTTGAGCTTGCCAGTGTAGTAGAGGCTAACCAATTATATTGCCCACTTTGTGAAGGAAAGCATTCAAGCTGATTTGTACTGCATGCGAGGCATTTCTCATGCATTGGTGTAGAGAGAATCGGTTGTCGCAAAGTTTATGCGACAACCAACACAACTTTGTTTCACCGAAGGTGACATAAAGTTCTCGACATCTAGTGAGGATGCTGCAACATCAGAAAAACCTTCGCCCTATAAGGAGGAAGTATGATACCATGCCTAAGTCCTATATCGCAATTGCTGCATCTTCGTGCTCTGTCTAATGTATTATGTGAAAATCAACAAAGTAGTGCATGGATTCACAGAAGTAATATTTCAGCGATTTTGTATAGTTCCATACACAATATTACGTCCCCACATGTGCCAGCTCTATATGGAAAAAAATTACGTGTACCGGCGGCGCATTACACAGGCAAAAATTCATAACGCCCTGTTTTAGGCTCCTGTTGACAGTGCATGACCAGATCTGTGGAACCGTTATTATGCGTACAACCATGCGCAATATTTCTGCCAAAAATGTTTTTCGTGAGTGGCATGCAAACTATCCAAGCAGAGAGAAGATGTTCCACGAGGAGTGGTAGCGATGTTCAGTAGGCGAAATGGCATTCCTACAAGTAATGATATTTGTTCAGAGCAAAGGCATCTATAGAAGTCCATAACATGCTTACAGTATCGACTCCTATATAAATAACCATGAAAAGTATGTAAAGTAGTTCGCACCTATTTCATGGCAGTGCAAATTGTATGGAAGCCTTTGGTGAAGGACTTTGCCTGCACACTGGAGATAACGAGCAGAGAAATTCGTAAGTGAAGAGGACTCTCGAGTTGCGTTCATAACATGGCTCCTGTGCTTGGGACATGTGTTCCTTTATTTTACGCCCTACGCATACAGAGGATAGCTAGAGTAAAGCAAAAAAGGAAACAGCCTAGCTGATTCACAGTTCACAAGTTCAGATAAACCTTCTAAACACTAATTAATGAACACTAAGTCATTTGCCTTGCATTATTACGGGAGACGTCGTGCCTTCACCAGTTGATTACATTGGGAGCAGTCCCTAAAGATTACTTCTCTTTACAAGTGTAACCGTGAAGTATGGTTATGGCATGCCCGACAATCAGATGTTGTTTACCGGAGCAGGCGCAGTGCGAGGTTTCGTATTCCGGCATATATCCATATTTACATCTTTAGAAAAGATTATAGAAAGGGTACTAACATTGCGACATATCGGTGTCGTGCCGACGAAATGGTAAAAAAGAAGAGTAATTTGGGAGATGGCGTAAGCTTCAGTTGAAGATGATGTGGACGCAACCGATATTAAGAGGAAATTTTGAGCCAACGCTTTAAGGATGGAGTTGTTGAATGCCAATGTGAGACCGCCTAGAGTTCCGTTCGCTGTTAAAAATGCAGCTGTCACGCAAAAAACAAAAATCGGACCCAATTTGTCCTTGGCCCACCACTCGCACTGTTTCATGATAGATTGATTGATTGGTTTGAGGGGTTTAACGTCCCAAAAGCACCTCTGATTATGGCAGACGCCGTAGTGGAGGTGTCCGGAAATTTCGACCACCTGAGGTACTTTAATGTGCACTGACTGTTTCATTATAGTGATAATTAAAACAACAATATGAAAAGAGACAGAAAAGAAAGAAAGCAAGAAAGAAAGGTCTCGGATTGTGCGCAAGGGAAACAGGGGCCCTCGATGCCTTCGGCCCACCACCCATATCCTTGCCCCAAGTGTACAGCTTCAAGATTGCCATAGTGATAATAAATAGTGCTACATGATATCCATGATGAACTTGGCAACCTTGCCCCACCTTCTCATTTTTCTCAGACTTCACACGCGTGGAAGTGGCCGTAAATTATAAGTGGGCTTATCGAAACCAATAGTGAAGGCAAATCCAGTCGTCAAAACATCAGCGCTAGCTACATTCCCTTTCTTTGGTTGTATTCCACGATCCCCTCGTCACATCAACGAACACGTGTTGTTCTGTCGCTGATCGATGATCACTAAGTATGCCGTTCCAATGTCTGTTGGGAAGCTTGTCTCTTTAGTGAGCACCTTTTCTCTGAATCATTTCACTACTTAGCGAAACACGCAGAAGCCGACAAGAATAAGGGCAATCGCTGGAACTCTCAGAACGATGCTGCCCCATCGTCAGCTCTTAAGATGAACAGACGCATCAGTCAATGGCTTCCCGTCAGTCGTTCGCAACCAGCAGCTCATTCCTACCCTTCCTTCATCTGGAAATGGTGCTCTCGCACGTAATGCCAATATTTTTTGTGATGATGCTTTCGTGTACTTCGTTAGCTAATGGAGAATCACTGAGAAAGATCGTTGCGTAATTTCCTAAACGGTCAAACGACTCCCAGATCATTTCAAAACAGACATATGAGACATGCATCTTCTCTTTAACAGTTAGGAGAAGTGGGTAATTTCGGCATCCTATTATTCACTGTGGTGTTCAACAGGACATAAAAAGGTGATATCATCAAATTTGGAGTGGAGACGCAAACATTTTGCATGTCATTCGCTCTTACACTCGGCCCTTGTTTGAGCGCTATTCTTAATTATCACAGCGACAAAAAAAAAGGCCCATATATAAACCCGCTTCGACCTTGCTTCATGATTACCCCTTTCCTTGCGTTTGCTCTAAACTATGTGAAAAACCTTGTTCACATTATCTGAGGGCCCCTTACATTGTCACTAAATTTTTTTTTATATCCAGCACATCATAACTGACCTTGCTTGCATTTGCGTCTTTACATTGCTATGTTTACTGTCGGTAGAACAATGAGGCTGAGGACGAGGCTGCACTAGAAAAAGGGTTCATAATTTTATAATGCGAGAACGTGTATTTATATCTTATTTCAAACAAACATTTTGGGTATCAGGTGAGCATGAAGTATACATATTGTCGATCGACCACCTCCCTTCACTGCTTTCCGCTCCTGTTCTAGTACAGTGTTCATTCACGATAGAGATATACTTGCTGACAATTTGCACCCGTGAAAATAAATTCATTGGCCAGTCAAGACATTCATCAGGGTCCGCAAGCTCGAGTACCTAGGAAAGCGTTCACGTGCACATTACATACACAAGATCTATCTATCTATCTATCTATCTATCTATCTATCTATCTATCTATCTATCTATCTATCTATCTATCTATCTATCTATCTATCTATCTATACAGACTGCGAAGTCGTCTCTCCTATTTTACTTCATATACACTTGCCCTGTTGAGCACAAGTGCTCGAATATATATATATATATATATATATATATATATATATATATATATATATATATATATATATATATATATATATGAAAACGGTTCCTCTTTGAAAAAGGCTGGCCTCCAGCCGAAACGTCAGAATAAATCCTATGTTTGTCACTGTGTCTTTCTGACAGTATATATATATATATATATATATATGGCGTCGAGGTTGACTAGTATGATCATACAGTGTGCCACCCTTCAATAGAGAAATGTAAAAGGATCAATAATATAGAAAAGAACATATTGATACAGAAAGAAGTTGAAGTGAAGTAAGCGCACACGCAAACACATCAGTGTCACAGTCGCTCAACGAGACGTGTTTCTCGATGGAACTTCCGCAACGCCTTCGTGGCCATTTCACTTTGATTCTTCAAGCGTGCGAAGCTCTCAAGTGGCTCCTGTACCAAAGAACAGTTCGTCTGAATGGGCGCAACTACAGAATAAGCAGGACAGCGGTTTTTTTCGACCTTCTTCGCGCACTACGGCAGTGTTGTGCGCTATGCATATCCATCACAGTGCATCATTTCGAGCCAATTTCCCTGCCTGAACGCGACATTGCGCAGGTTACGACATTTTGAGAAAGCTTCAATCAGAAACGACCAATATTATGTGGCGCCAATGCAGAAAAAAATATAAATACGCAGAACGTCTTCGAAGTCTGGGATAGAACATTTTATTTGCGTGTATTCTAACGCATGCAGCATTCGACATATACCCCTCTGATAACATAGTCGGCACAGTTTGAGCTGTTTCAAGGCTGCTATAAAGGATTTCGAAAGCTACGCCCAAGGCTATGCGCCACGTATGTAGTAGAGCTCTCCTAATTTGCCCAAACAACGCCATTTTGCACTATATATCATCTATCGGAGACATGAACAATCATGCATAGACTCCTCGAGGGAGGGTTGTCAACTACTCGATCGCTCACGCTGTCCCACGTTTCTACCCAGCTAGGAAATGTGCAGTGTTTCGGTGCGCGTTTCCGTATTTTGTGTGCGCGCGTGCGTGTGCGTGCGTGCGTGCCTGTTCACTGACACAGATCTTCGTATGCTATGTTCCTGGTGCTTTCGGAAGATATATTCTGGTGATGTATATCGCTATTTCTATTATTATCATATAATGTTCGATCGTTCGCAAGGTAGCAACTTCTTGGGGGAAAGAGAAATTTGGTGCATGACCTTTTTTTCCCTAATATCCCTATTGAAAATGACGAGAAATTGCAGGAATTCTTTCTAATATGTTTTTGTTTACCAGATGCTGAAAATACATCAATGTCGAGAGATTAGGTGGTCAACATTGATTTAGATTATCCCGGCACAGTACTCTTCCACTTGAAAACTATGCCGATGCACTGGATCCCACAAAAGGCGATTTGCAGTTTACGGATCAGAGCTTACCCCATCCGAAACCGCATTGGCGCCGGATTCTTACATCGTGGCTTTCTAAACGATTGTCCCCTCAGGATCGTGTATACGGAATTGTTTACGTAATTCCTTTTTTTGTGTATTCTAAAGTGTAGAGAATGAAAACGTGCAAAGTGAAAGGCAGCACACTAGCCTGCTGCCAGAGAAGCGCCTGGAGCCACCACAATTACCATGGTGATGAATTTTGTTGTAATTGCACAGAACTCTCTACTAACTGGTTTAATCCCTTGGTTATGATCGAATATTTTGGTCGTTGACGAAACCTGCTCGAAATTAGCAACCTACGTAGCACATATAAGTTGGTCTCTGCTCCGCATAAATCAGAGCATGAAACAGCCGAACTTCACTGATTTTGGAAACAGGTGAGCAAGACGCACACATCAAGAGCGCTAAGCTATCGACTAAAATTTATCCGACGATACAAATAACAATGTCAACTTGCTCACATGACAACCATCGCTTTGCCGCAGTAGAGTCAACAACGTAATCAAAACAGCTATTTACGTAAAATAATACACGTGTGAAAACAAGCAATGCACATAAAAGTCAGAAAGAAGTGTAGAAACGAAAAAGGAAAAGCCGAAAAAATATTCTTGACAGTCGAAAACCATACAGGTTTATGTGACAAGCTCATACTCGCAGAACAAAATTTTCTGTCACTGAGGTGTAGCTGTGGTTTATGGTTATAGTGTTTTTATGTGTGTATGCCGCACTGTTTTCGGCTACCGAGCTTGTTTTTTATTGTTATGGTACATTTTTCATGTATTTGTACATTTTCCATCCATGAAATGCAGTAATTGCCGCATGGGCTCTTGGTCGGTATAGCAATTCATGGCGCAGAATAAGGACTAAAGGGGGAATATTGTGAACTACACAGAACTGATCAGTACACTTGAATTACCGCAAGATCTATAATTTTGGTTAAAATATCCTATCGTGTGTGAACACACACCACAGGATACATGGTACATGGTACATGGTGCACGCGCATGATACATGGCGCTCACACATGGTCAAATGCATCGTGAAGATGAAGAGGTGTCATTTCCTACAATGACAAAATTAAGGCACCTAAAAGAAATTCTGAGGGCACAGATATAAGCGGGTACAGCAACCCGCAAATCTCTAATTTAAACTATAAGGCAACTCCGTATCGTTAATTGTGTATTTTATTCATACCATCGTCGCGCTCTTCGACACGACCGCCTGCGTTGGAAATCATTGAAGGTTTTTACCAATGGCAGCTTTTCCACGCCTTCATTTACGCTCTCAAACAAACTATGTCTCGATAAAAGCTAGCGACAGCTTATTACTCGCGCATATGCGGAATGATAATGCGTGTGTTTTCTTGTCTTTAAGGTACTATATTGGGCTGGGCATGCCCCCACGAGTAATTACTACGCGCAGGCATTCTTCTTGAACATCACCACAAGGCGAGTTGGAATGATTAGTGAATTATAACGCGATATTTTTAAAGGGCTCGTTTCGCTGAAATACCGGTGTCGTCGTCGGTGTCGTTGGATGTGAGCTAAGAATCAGCGTTGTCCGTGAGCGAAAATTCGAGGTAGATGCAGATAAACAAATAAGAAAAATCCTTCCGCGGCAGGGGAATCGGACTTGGGACACTTCTCTCGGAGTCGCGATGCCTTACGCACTTGGCCACACCGCATATAACCTCCTGCCTTCTTCACCTTAAGGTTAATGCAGTGCTACACGAAACATGGACAAATAGGATGCACAGGACCGGTGGGTCTTCATCTTTGTCCGTGTTTCGTGTTGTGTTTTATCCACCTCAAGATAAACCATATCCAACTAAATGATGGTGCTTCTTCATCTCATGGTGCTTTCTTCATCGGCGAGTTTCGGTGGTGCATAAATGTCAAATGGCGCAAGATGATGAGGAAGGCCACGCCAGATTTAGGCAGGGCAGGCAGATACCAAACCTGGCAATTAAGTGGCTAGGCTACTGAAGAGCATGGCAAGTGAAGAGAGCGGGATTAAAATGGGGCCAGGCATAGCTATCGCGAAGCTTAAGGGTCCCACAATTTGAAATGCCACATAGGTTCGGGATTGTGCATATCAACAACTTCTCAGGCGACACCAATCTGCCCATAGTGCCACCAGCTGCTCAAACACCTTTAGCAGCAACAACAACAACAACAAAAAAGAAAACAGATTGCGATGTGATATATACAAGGCTACCTTCGACGTCTCAAGTGACACAGCAACATCTGCGTAATCGACCGGCTCGTCCACACTTGGTAAGGACCTAGCTGAGCGCCAACGTGCTCGGCGGGGCACCAGCTCTCGCCGCGTGGACGCGTATCGGAGCTGATCTATTCCATGCGCACAAGGACATCGAGGCCGGTCTACTTTTAGTTGGAAAAGCGCAGCAGCTCACCTGACGTTTCGTGTTGGGAAGAAAAGCATGCTTTTAGGCGATGCTTAGCAAAAGAAAGAAACCATCGCCTTAAAGCCCCTGTGCGCATACTCTGGGTTGCCTTTGATGACGGGCAAATGCGGCGAGCGCTGGCGCACCGCGGAGTGTGGTACTGAGCCTTGCTTGTAGCTAGACTGGACGACCCTGTGAGCTCAGTTTTCAAGCAGTCACAACGATTGCAACAATCTGAACATTCGGAAGCACAACTAAGTTATTCCCGTAAATAAAATGACTATAGCTCGACCTTTTGTGAAGTGCATGGTGAGACTACAGCAGAACGTACAGAACATTCCATGCTCCGGTATTATTAAGCGTGAAACCAACGTCTCTTCTATATCGATGAGGGAACTGATTCCCACGTTCATGTGTTGAATATGTACGCGTTTCGCACCAGACAAAATTCCTAAATAAAAGCTGCCACTATGATGCCAGCCTATACTGTTCTCGGCAGCTGATCCGCAAGGCGTGCGCTTGATGACGGTCTTGGCGGTCACATTTTCACGGAAGCAAAAAGAGGACTGTGCACTTAGCGATGTGGGTACACGTTGATTACCTCAGCGCAGTTCAAATTTTCTTAGCCGTGGGCTACGGCGTTGCCTCACAACCATATGTCCTTGTGGAGCACATGTTTTTTTGAGCAAGGCTGGCAAATCCTAGCTCTTCCGACACTACAAAAACGGCGACGTACATAAGCGGCTCCCGTTTCCTTCGTACTACTTCGGACACTTCATACGAATATTTTTAGAATTGCTAGGGTTTATACTAAAGCTGCTTTTGTGGGATTCTTTCTCACATATATTATTGTGCTAGGTTGTGTGCACTTATACCGAAGATAACTTAAGGTAACTGTTCTTGAATGAGAGCGTGGTTGTCCGTGATGTAGCCTACGTTGAATAAACAAGCAGTTCAGCGTCGCACCGAGCAACCTTTGGTTCGTAGTCCTATACTACTCCTCTGCCTCGCTGCAAAAAGCCCATGTGGCCAGACGATATTTTCGAGCGTGTAAGCACAGTACAGGAAGATCTTTGTGATAATTGGAAGAACTCGTCAATGCTAAGCGTGCCAAGAAAATGGCTCTGAAAAACTAAAGTTCTAAGATGGATGCTTCCCCAGAATTATGTCTTGCCGTTTCTGTCTTTAACGCTAACTTCGGGGCGCGAAACCAGCGCATATGAGAGGGTGCAGGAATTCCAAAAGTTCTTCTCACGAAAAAAAAAAATGCCTGAATGCTCGTAGTGAAACTATCTGGTAACAAGCCTTGAGCAACACAGAAGGTGCCATTACTTACAACATGACGAAGCAAAAGAGATACGCTAACACGAAGACACAAAAAATCGGCTGCGAAGGCCACAAGCAGCGGAAGCATGTGTGGGAGGGGCATTATCTAGCCGCTGAAGGTTACATTAACCAAGCGTAAGCGACCATCACTCCCGTTTACCGAGTGCAGGTCGCTGGGTTAGAGGGAGCAGTTTCGGTGCCTGTGTTGCTGTAATTAACAGAGTTCTACATTTAGACCTTACGCAGCCATCCCCACACCTCCTGGAGCTCAATGACCTCTCAGGAAGAGTTCTGATTCCCGGTATCCCGAGTCGCCCTATCGCAGCGACCTCAATTCGCAGTCGGCGACGCGGGAGCTAACGAGGTCCTAAACACTACTTCGTTCTCTGCGTTCCACGCGCCTGACAGTATACCAGCCAAAATTGTGCTACAGCTACGCATGCATTGTTTCGCATTCAAAAACAAAAATGGAGCAGGGGAATACTAGCCATTTCTGAAGCTGACGTTTCGATTGCAGCCCGATTGAAGCCCGGATATAAAGCAATTGGCACACATGTAAAACTCATTTAGGATAAACTGAGCATCAACCGTACCTTACTCGGTTGGGACAAAGGTAAAAATAGACTATTTAAAAAAAATCCTGCAGATCCCACGCATTGTGGGAATCTTCGTCATGCCAGCAGTCAGGGATGAATTTGCCGACGACCAAATGTTTCAGATTAAGCCAACTCTTACGCATAACCTTAAGGTCTTTGTGCAAAGAACGTGAGTGGATGTCTGCTTAGCATGGGTTAACCAGGAGCGTCGACAGCACCATGGTGACCAAATGGAAACTCATGGTACGGTGTAATAGTGGCACTCATGTGACTACACACAGATCAGTCCTTTCTTGCGTGGAGGTAAAGCACAAGCTACGGTGCGCTGATGTGCTTATCATAAGCGTCATTTGCTAATTTGTTCCTATGGGATGAAGCAAAGTTGGACACAAGCACGCGGTGCTCCTTTTGCATTGCTACGGTAGCCCTTTACACAGGATAGACCTATTTTTGTTTTCATTGATGTACCGTTCTTATTGATGTACAACACACACTATGTCCAAACCAACGGTACATCAATGGGAACAAAAATAGGACCCAACTATGCCAACATCTTTATGGGTACATTAGAATCAAAATTTTTATGTAGCGCCCCGTTTCACCCCTTCTTTTATCGAAGGTTCATCGACGATATTTTTCTCATTTGGTGCCACGGCGAAGAATGACTCAAAGATTTCATCACCGCCTTCAACAACACCAACAAAAAAATTACAGCATATCCACGGAGTGAATGATGGTGAGTGGGCGAAGCTCGGGATGTTCATCGTAGATCGTGCCGAGTTCCGGATTAATTTAGTTAACGCGCACGCTACGAATCCTTATGGTTCAACTACCCTTACGGAAATATTATATATGGGCCAGATATGTTTATATATGGTCAGATATGGACATATAATCGCTCATATCAGGCTATATAATGCCATATAAAGTTCAATATAAGGTCATATACAGCCAGATATAAACGTACATGGAGTTTTATATGCCATATAAGGCAGCTATATACTGCCATATATGGCTTTATATTGCGCCTTATATGACATATACAGTAGCAGGATACTTCCATATACGGCGTCCATGGCCCGTATATGGCTTTATATACTCGATATAAAGAGTATGCATCAAAAGTCACATAATGCAAGTTAACAGCCATATACATTGGTGTATTGTTTGTGTCGACATCCAATTAAGGAGCAGTTCCTCACGATATATATATATATATATATATATCAAGTTTTCTCGCGTCATAGTGACTGATAATATATCACGCGAAGCGAAACAATAAATACCCTGTAATGTTATTTATATACGCACAGATGATCGATGGAACCACATATCTCGTCCCATCCAGCAATTAGTAATTACAAAAGAAATGAAGGCAAAAAGTAAACACTAAGGGTAAATGGTAAAAGAGAGTAAGGGAGGGTTGGCGGTGAGTTCTGCTTTCTCATGGCATCGTAATTTCATTTAATACGCGATTTACCTACAGCGCGAGGTAATTATTATAGTAGTTCAGCTTGATACATCGCCTTAAAACGATGTGTCAAGCTGAACTATTATTGTTTCGTCGATGTTGCACTTGCAAAAGCCAAAAGCAATTGTATATACGTGCGCATTATAGTGGTGCATTAATGCAAAACTTGTGCCAGCTGTACCACAATAAGCGCCTAGATTGCATGTTCACTGTAAGTTACAGCTAAACGAATGATTGTTGGAATGTGTCAGCAACGTTCTTTACTTTTATTTTTATTTTCTTTACCTCGTCTTGTCCGAGTGCGGCGCGAAAGAGGGCTATCGCTTCTACTCTTTCTACAGCTGACCCACCATTGCTCAAAAGAATGCCAAAGACGAGCCAAAAAATAAATGACAAAAAAAGCCCCCCTCTGTCCGACCCCCCGCCCTCCGGTTCTTTTCTTCCGCAAAGAGCCACGCTTTTTTTTAATCGGAACAGTGCGCAGGACCTTTGGAGACGGCCCCTCGCTTTTTCCACGTGCACGTGGAACAGATTTCATGCATCAGGTGAAGCGCTGCCAAAGCTTGCTCTCGTGTTTACGCTGTGTACTTTCGCGACCAAAAAGTAGTCCATTGCTTGTGGTAAGCAAGAAAATACACATGTCTCGCTGGCAGCCTTAAATCATAACACATTTCTCATCATTTTGACAAAACGCGCTCGTACTTTCGGGGAAGCAATCGAAATATGTGAGTTTCTGCTTTACGTTTGTCGTTTCCTCTCGGAACGATGCACCTCTCTCTTTCTTTTTCTTACGGACTACATTTGCGTAGCCTTCACAACTTTAGAGAAATTTTCTCCACGAAGGTTTTGCTGTGTGTGGGCTGCCTGGCTGTACTTTCCGAAAAAGGTGGTGCTGTGGTACTGAGTGCAGTGAGTGGCACGTTTCGATCGTGTCGCAAATAAGTGGACAACCTTCGATGTTCTGAAATGATCTGCGTCGGGAGTGACGGAAGAGCACATTCCTAACGAAGTGGGGCCACAAGTGCAAGTTAGGTGGCAGTACAAAGGCTTCTTTCATGCCAGGCTGATTGCTACAAGGTAAGCATTGATGCTTGTTACTAATATTCTAATACGGTGTGTCAGTTCAGAAGCACGTGAACTGGACAATTTTATAGCTGCTAAGTGATTTGTTTTCGCCATCGGATATCGGATAAACGGCTAATGTCGAAAAGCTAGCGTGTTTATTTTTTATATTTTAAGTTGCGCCTTAGCCATTGCTTCTGCTTCAGACCCTTTAGCGGCACTGTAAAAAGACGCCAAATGCAGCATTTTCTTCTTGTGGCGAGATCGAAGGTCACCCAACAGATGTACCGTGCTTACCCAGGCAGCACGCAACGTAGGGCCGATATTGGTTTTATGGCGGCAAAGTTCGGCCCATCCACGGCCTAATGTTGCCGACAGCGAGCCAGTATCGGCCACGCCGCCGTCAATGACTGGCAACGTCGGGCTACTATAGCCGCTGCCCCGCCGATATCGGCAGGCCGTCTACTGTAATCGGCAACATGGGGCCGCTTATGCCGCGTTACTGCCGACATCGGCTGAGGCGATGGCTTTCAACGGCAACTATGGCGCCGATTTTGCCCTTCTACAGACAATATGGGCTGGCCGACGCCACTTATCGGCAACACTGTGCCAAGTATGCCACCTTAAAGCCCCCGTCGGCTAGCCGATAACTTTATCCGGCAAATGTGGCGCCGATTTTGCCGCTCATCAGAATCACCTGAGGAATGGCGAATTTGGCGCGATATTTGCCCAGGAAGATTATTTCACAGGAGACATTGAGTCATTTCTGTTGTCCTGGAGGCAACGTCGACTACGCCGCAGCCTTTCATGGTTGATATCGGCCGGGCTTCTTTGGAAGCCTGCTGTATATAACAATAGAGATCCGATCGACACAAGGATGACCAAAATTCACTTGAGAGATTCGACGTAAGAATAAGATGTTGAGCTTCATATATTCATGTATACGCGTTTCAGTGCGGGAACATAGCGCACGTGCGTTTTGAGCAGCATATATGACATTATGTTCGCGCGCATTGTTTTTAATAAGGAGGGCACACAAAAAACATGCATATAAACTATTCATATATACATCTATAGGCTGTTTTGCGGGAACTTAGCGAAACAGGCTGGCGCAACAGTTAACATTAGCCAGAAGGATCGACAAGCATGGTGGAAAATTATCTGACAGCGCGCATGTCAGAAAATTTAAATTCATAGAAATTGAACTAGTTCGTGCATACATCGATGGGCATAACCAGCACTCATATGTTCAAACAAAGATAAACAGTTGTTTAGCAACCTATGGAAGGAAAAGGCATATGGAGGTAACAGCGCGAGGACAAAAAAAGGTCTAGCGCCGACTTTATGGTGCGCTGAAGCGGAGATAAACTCGCCACCGGCGTTATACTACTGACATTTAGCAACTTATGCAAAAGAGCGGTATACAGAGCTAACATTGCGACAGCGACGAGACAATACTGATCTAGTGCTAGCTCTATAATGAGAGGACCATGAAATACATAGATCCATTTGTATTGCAAATTCAAATGAAGTGCTCTTGTCAAGACCACGACATTTGCGAAAAAAGCAAAAACGAAAAATACCAAGCAGTGCTATGGCAAGCATTTTTCATCTCAAAGGGGGCAAACAAATGCACACACCTATAATTGATATAGAGAGAGCTTTTCTGGTGAGTTCTACTAGAGTGTATCTGATCACAGAGTGTTCTTGTGCAGGCGATCTGCGTATCTTATGTTATATAAAAACAGCAAGCATGCACTGAAAAAAAAAATATCAGTGGAAAATCAAAGCTCTCTTCTGTTCCCTGGTTTCTTCATACGTTTGAGCAGGGTTACAGCATAAACCAGCCGTCCTAAGTCAAGCTGTTGTTGACCACGTGGCCCTCCACTACATTTCATCAGTGCGTTCGCGAAACTAGTACAATCCTTTCAAAAACAGCTCCTGTACAGCGCAACGCATGTATCGCAGCTCGCATAAGCTCAGCAAAAGAAAATAATTGTCTACTGGTCGGGTAGACAATGCACCTCCATGCTCTCTACTACCACGCAGATACAATAGGCTAATAATTCCTTAATATGTCCACGCCATTGCGTATAATTCATACTTTTTTTTGCTTTTTTGTGTAACGTCCGTTTTTGCGTTCTTTCCATACATATCGAATTCGTTTACACATCGGCCATCGGTTACGTTGTACTGGTTAAATGAGCAGAATATATCGAGCTTGAGTGCATGCTCTGTGCAGTGTGTCGGATTTATCACTGGCGTTCGTATGAGACTATGGCGTTGATATAAGCGTATTCTGATATTTAACAACTCATTTATTTATAACCAATAAGGGCAAAAGAAGGGCGCGTAGAGACAGAGTCATCGCAGTATTTCTTGTCGTGCGGAAAGGCAGAACGTGCATGTCTTTCGTGCGCTGAAGAACATGGCAGGAATTCAAACAGAATGGCGGCGCCGTGCGTCCTCGCTACGTTTGTTGCGTGCAGTGCAGCATTTCGCTCTCGTTTTTAGCTATAGTGGGTGGTTCAGTCTCTGCGAAATCCTGTGTTACAAGTAGCTGGCAAGAGAACACATGCGTGACAGCATACGCCACAGGCTGCACTGAGCTGCACTTAACAAATGCAGTCCCGGCGGGTGTCCCCGCCATTGTGCAAAAATGTTTGCCCCACAGACATGCTGTCTTCCACCTTTTTGAGGCAGCTACAAAAAAAAAAGAAAGCAAGAAAAACGAGCGTGCTCTGCCGAGAAGCAACCTAGCACGTGCTAAGCCAGCAGCAACTAAACATAAAAAAAAAGTGTGTGGGGAGGGGGGCGCGCGTCCCCTCCCGAACTGGCCACCTTTGTCACGGCCCCCTCCGTGAACATCCATTGTGCTCATCTGCAGTTTGCAAAGAATGTGGTTCTGAACCTGCTTTTGCTGGCGTTCGCTGCCTTCCGAGGAGGAAACCACGAGGAACTCTCTCCGCGCTCTCTCGTCGCGGCTGCATCGCTACCAACGTGCAAGGTGTAAGAACGAGTTTCAGCGGCTGCACGCAGTCTGTCCACGCGTTTATCGTTTATCATGTACCGCATTTATCGATCATTCAAGTTGATTGCGCGATTCCTTGGCGAGTGTACCTCCTAAGACAATGCCCATCCCAACTGTGACATCGGTTGTATATGAACACAAGCCTGTGCCTTTTGGTGAGACTACAGTGTCGTCGCCGAATTTGTATTGCGGACTCACAGCTGAAGAGTGCAGAGCGGATGCCAAAATTCGGTAAGTTGCTGGCCAGTTTTCAAAATGGGATGTGGCACATATTGTTGTCATGTGGAAGCAGCGGTTCCACTTTATATATTATTTGTGTCGTGAGGTGCGTAGGCTCTTTATTTTCGAATAAAGAGCCTACGTACTTTGTCCCAAAGCAGTTTTACTTCATGTAGTTAATCCTGTGCTTGTATCAAACACCCTTTGTATGGTGACTTGCAGTTCTCGTCTCGTAACATTTTCTTTTCTTGCCCGTATTTTTAAAGGTAATGTGATACCGAACACGCGCTCCTTGGTGCAGGACATGTGCGGCAGTTCGGCACGCGATGGCATTTTTAAAGTAGCCTTGAAAAGAGGTTCCTTCTCTAATATCTGCTTATAATGCACCTTACACCTATCATTTAAGAACATTTTTTGCCTAACGACCCCATCCCTGGGGTGTGTCGTGTTAGCTCACGTCTACATGTTTTCCTTTACGATGTATGCCAAAAATAATAAATTTATTATAATGCAAGATGCACCTATTTCAAGTAATGTGCCGCTTTTAAAGTTGCTTTGCAACAGATCCTTTACTCACGTTTTTTCCCCCTTGGGTATCTAAAGCGACACGACACCAAGATCTCGGGGTTGGATATTGAACATAGATTCATTATATTTAAAAGGAAGACTTTGTTTTGTTATTTTCTAAAGTAGTGCCCGATTATGAATGTTTCTGACATTTCTTGTATTTCCGCGTTTGTTCATGAGTCGTACATAAGTTGCATGGAATTATAGTATAGTGCTGATGTGCTCCACAGCTGTGCTAATTTTCACGCCTTTTCCCGCAGGTTCCACCCTTGCCGAAGCTTTTCCACTACGACGGTGCAACACGAGAATAGCATATTATCAATGCAGAGTTCACAAAATAAATGAAATAGTGCTTTTCCCTATAAACCTCTCTTGTTGTGTTATTTGTTTTGGTGAGAACGCATTAATAGAAACTACAGAGGATCCACTTAGCCCCACTTATTACTGTGTTAATAAAGCTTTCGCGTATGCATGAGAGGCACATTTACACAAACTACTGTTGGTCCTTCGAAAATGTGAAAACAAAAAATAAAATTATCGCAATCCAAATGGCGCGACACACGTGGGGTAAACTACAAACACCATAGTGGCTGTGAACGGTCGCGCAAGGGGTTTCCCGATGTCGGCGGGGCCGACAACACGCCAAAAAAGCCTGAATGCCCGCAACATCGGCCAATGCTACCTAGCCAAATCCGACCCATTCTGGCTGGCCAAATTTGACCCATTCTGGCTGGCCAAATTTGACCCATTCTGGCTGGCCAAATTTCGCCCACGCTGGCTGGCCAAATTTCGCCCACTCTGGCTGGCCAAATTTCGCCCACTCTGGCTGGCCAAGTTCGACCCATGGAGGCTTCGCCACAGTGGCGCCATTCTGGCTGGCCGTCATCGGGCACATGTGGGTGAAAGTAGCGCGAGCGCGATTTGCCGACTTAGGCCCGATATCGCTGCCGACTTTGGCCGACTTCACGCCTACATAAGTCCTGTGTTGGCGTGCTGCCTGGGTAGACACGCTATCCTTTTCTGATTTTTCCTTACGAATGCTTTAGACAAGTTGCTGTTGAAATTCTGTTCGTTTTACCGGTGCCCTTCCCCCGCCCTTTCACTAGTGAAATTCTCGTTATTGTAGCTTATTCGCGGAATCTGGCGCCAGTGAAGCCGTGAGGCTGGAAATGCATGCTGCTTCAGAAGCAGCTGAAAGTGCCATATTGAGCATAAAAATGGCGTGGCCGCATTTTAGATATTATCTGCATTAATTTTATTTATTTATGAAACAGAGCACTCCACACGTTATTTCGGAGAGGTTACAATACACTCAGTCGTCCCTATACATCAAAGGTCAGTTGCTTTATTGCAATAATGTATAAACATGTTTGCTGGTTCAGCTATCAATGACAGTGCTTTATGTGCATACATTTGATGCCATTTCGGAGAACCGGCCTCACATGATTAACAAGCTAATCACGTCATTGAGAAAAACAGTTCTTTTTCCTGCGTGACAGCTGTAGCTTAAATGCCATGAATTGTTTTTGACAAAACAGGGACAAGCATCTCCCTTCTCTTCGCCTCAAAGTGCAGGGAAGTAAACTGAAATAATAATTGAGCAACTGCTTGTAAGGTGCTTTGCATATCGACCAGCACATTGCGTAGTCATGCACGGTCATGCAGGATGGTTTAACGATACGGACGTGTTCCGATGTTTCATGATTGTTGTTCTTGGCGCCTAAGTGAATGCACGCAGGTATACATATAAAATAGGCCGCGCCTATAGTGCCGGCAGCCGGCAAAACAGACCAGCAGAATAGTTGCCGGCAGTTTATCCCTGCCGGTGCATTTCCTGTTATAGCTATTTTAACCGTGTCCGTGGTCCGCCCGTGTCACTGGAGGGCCCGTTGACATACGCTGCCGCTTCGCGGTGCGCCTTCGGCGCTCTCACTATTTCGCTCGTGTCACTACTGCCAGAGCCAGGAGCGTCAGCGACGGGCGCTAGCGCGTCCGCCGCTGACACCAACGCGAGTCTGTTTTAAAATAACATTACGGGTTGCGAATCGAACCACGGCACTCCAAACCACCAGCCAGCGCGGCACCCTAACCCACTACGCCACCCAACAGTGCCGTTCTTCACTGAAAAAAATATCGAGGGGGCGGTGAGGCAGTCATCACGTGCTGCCGACAAGTCACAGGGTCACGGGCACCAAATAGGCGGGAACTGCCGGCAAGTATTTTGCTGGTCTGTTTTGCCGGCTTCCGGCAATATATAAAATATTGCGTCATTGCTTCATCAGCTGCACATATTTTGGAGCTATTTATCGGCCCTGATAATGTCAGCATTACTTTCATGGTCCAATTGTGTTTTGCCATTTACAGCTCGCACAAGACTTCCCTACGAGGTGCCAGTTCGAGTGCAGTGGAAAACTTAATTTTAATGTTATCCCTGGGTGCAAAGCTCAGCGACCTGAGAAGCAAAAAGACAAAAGACAACTCCGAAGAATGAAAAAATACTTGGGAAATAAAATATACACGTGAAAGGTCCATCTTGCACTTGCGTTCTGTTTTTGTTTATATATGTATTCAGCTCTTACACATGGCCTACAGTGTCAAGCAGATATGGCCATATAAGGCGCCATATATGGACATATTACAAATTGCGCAGATATGGCCATATAAGGGCCCATATACGCATATATTAAAAAATTGGGCAGATATGGCCATATAAGGCGTCATATACGGATATATAAAAATTGGGCAGGTATGACCATATAATGCGCCATAATGGATATATTAAAATTGGGCAGATATGGCCATATACGGGCCCGTATACGGATATATTCAAAATTGGGCAGATATGGCCATATAAGGGCCGTATATACCATATATGGCCATATCTGCCCAATTTTTAATATAACCGTATATGCATTTTTTCATATCAGTCCATATATGGCATTTTCGTAAGGGTACGCACAAGTGAAATCTCCCACCGGCACTTCATTGCAAGTCAAGTTCCAGTGCCTATATATGTATATATGGGTGGCCGGTGAACGCTTCTCCAACGCAAGCAGTCGGCATTTCTCAATGAAGAAACTCGCTAGGAGACGCTGCCTGCGCCAACGTTGTCTCTCGCGGGTGAGGACGCGTTCTCCTTCTTTGCGAGCTGGTACAGCGTTCATTTAAGAAAGAGCGTTTCCATCAACGCGCGCCTTTCACTCTCTCTCTCTCTGTCTCTCTCTCACAAGACAGCAGATGGAAGAGTGAGAGAGAGAGGCACGCGGTCGCCCTTGCATTTTAAGCCAACAATTTCCTTATTCTCATATAAAAATGGAACATGACTGACTGCTGAGTAATTAAGTAATCAATTATTCTCTAATTAGGATTAATTAGCAAAACTCGCAGAATACAGCATATTACTTTATTTTCTTTCTTGGAATGTAATATTGAGTGCCTTAGAATTACGTTGTGCGAATTTGAGACATTTGCAGACAGTGCATCATAATTCGCGCCTGAAGGGGTTAAGAAAGTAGGAAGTAAATGTGGGGTTAATGTTGTCTTTACGGCTCCCAATAAGTTAGGAAGGATTTGTGCTGCCGTGCATAGAAGAAATGAGCTGATGGAAGGTAAGAAGCGAACGGATATCTGTCAGGTTCAGCACTTAGCCAAGAACAATTTCACCGACTGTCGCATGGGCGTGGTTTATAAGATTCCTTTTAGCTGCGGACATTTTTATGTAGGGCAAATTGCTCGTTGTATTAATCAAAGATTAATTGAACATAGAAGGTCGCTATCAGGTGGAACGCCGTCTAATCTATCTTCGCACTGCCAGGTGTGTAGCTGCATGCCCGAGTTAGACAAAACCGAGATCCTGTACAGACATCAGAACGAAGATACGCATTTAGTGGTTGAGGCCTGGCATATCCGTACTAGGGGAAGTGCGTGCGTGAGTCAGCCGTCGATTAGCTTAAACAGAGAGGAGATAGAATGCCTTAGCAGTTGTCTATCGCGTAGACCGGCACGTGTAACCGTATGACAGGTGGCGCTACCATACCGAGCATGCGCAGATAAGCTGTGTGTCTTTCTTTTTCGCCTCTGTGCTCTGCTTGAGTTGTTAGTCGGCGTTCGTGTTGTTCACTGCTCACCTTGTGTCCGTGTCTCGCACGCCTCTTCTTTTGACTATGAACGGCATTGTGCTTCAGCGGTTGTGCGCTTCACTGCGGGAGTTGCAAGACCATGGACTTAGGTGATGGCAGCGCGGGTGTCGGCAAACGAGGGCTGACAATCTGCTACCAGACGACCCACCCGTTCGTTATTATGGAGCCGCCTTGCGGACGCGGACGTCATCTTGCACTGGCCCTTGCTTCTCGGACACTCTTCTGTATCCCAAATCCCCCTTTTTTGTGAGCTCTCCCCTTTTCCACCCTACATTATGCATGTTCGTGAAGTGTACTTAAACACCATACGCCCATGAAAAACTTTCATCTTTGAAAAAGGCTGGCCTCCAGCCAAAACGTCAGAAATAAATCCTAAATTATATGTTTGTCACTGTGACTTTCTGGTTGTATATTTATCCCTATAGCCAGGAAGAACTTTTTTGGATATATATATATATATATATATATATATATATATATATATATATATATATATATATATATAGGTTAGCACACGTAGCACTTCAGTAATATTTCCTTTATTGGTCGACGTTTCAGTCAAAGCCTGACCTTTCTCAAGACACACACACACACACACACACACACATATATATATATATATATATATATATGCTATTCGTCGAGAATGATGAAATGTACTTCTTTAAACTATTTCCGTGCTTAAAGACTACCCATTTCTCTGAATCATAAAACCACCATATTGTGCAATCGAAGCGCGCGCATCAGTTGTCTTGCACAAGGCGCGGCATACGCGTACCCCCAAAGCGCTCATTGCAACGCGAACAATACAGAAAAGATACTATAATTTATGGCTACGTTTCACTGCTTATTCTACTTTCAAGATCGGTTTATTTCGATTTGATAAGCCTACACTCTATATCAATTCTTACAGGTAAGCCTATAGGGGAACTGTTATTGCTCCGTATCATAACGCTTAATAGGTGTTCTTCGGCCGCTATCGCAAAATTCGTCTTTCGTAACAGTTTTTTTTTTCACATTATTTAGCCGCTCTCCTAATGATACATGTATACCGAGCATAGTGAATGGCTGAAATTTTCTCCTGCCAACATCTTTAGCGTACGACGCTTTCGTTAATACGGGGCATTCGCAGGACTGCAGCGTCAATAGGGAGTTTGAGGATTGGGTCCCCAAGCTCCTTGGGGCCCCAATTCTCAAACTCCCTAATATCTTGAGCAGGGTTACGCGTCCAAGAAACTCCACGTAATTTAAACAGGCGTTGATTGAACATGACTGTATTCCTGCATGACGAGAAATATGAAGGGTACACGGGAATCACGGGAGCTCTGAAATGAAAGATAGGGAAAGCGCAGTAGGCCGTTATAGCCGACGCCTTGCACCACATAATACGTGTAATAAATGTTGCATGTTCTATAGCTATATGCGCTCGTTGAGCTGAGTTATATTCTTGGTAAGACAATGTCATAACGGCGTCGCCGAAAAAACGAACCTCTAATGTGCACACAGTTATGGTTACTAAGGCTACGTCGATACTCCGTTCCCTCCTCCTTTTTTTCCCTTGCTCATTGTGATTCGCACCGTAACCCTTGCATTCGTACGACCAGTTGAAAATGGCCAGATCAGCCTACTACATTCAAAATAAAGCAACTTGAGCAACTTGTGTTTGAGCTTACACACATGAAATCATCCCTTCAGTTCTCGTTCAGGAGGGCTCTTGGCATTGGCGGTGAGTAATGGAGTTGTGCATATTTAATGCCATAATTTCGCTCGTACTCGGGTCTAAAGTCGCCGTGTGTGGCTGCCAACGCAAAAGGAGACTACGCTTCCATAGAGTGGGCAACTTCGATTCTGTTCTTGCGCTCTTTCTTTGTGTTGTAGCTTGTGTGCTTACAGGTTCGGTTATGAGGCAAATTTTCTGAAATCTCTTCAAAAAAGAAAATGGAAAGGAAAGGCGCGCCGTGTTCACAACACGCGAATACACGTCGTAAAGAAACCCGTGGCTCCGGACAATAATTACACTGTGCAACCTTCACTCGAAGGCGTATCAGCCTGAAATCCAACGCATGCTTTCATGGTGTCCTTCATTGCGTTTCGCACGCTCGTGTGAAACAAGGTGCAGATATTTCGTGGGCATATTGTGCAATACAGTGAAATGGCAGCTGTTGAAAATAACTTGCGCTCTGTTCTTTACCTGAAGCGATTGCCGTTTTGTTTGCGGAATAGCGCCATCTCGTTTCGGTTTTAGTGTCAGCAGTCCGAGGTTGAACTTTCCTAAGCTATTACTGGGCTGCTATGGTAGCTTCTGACACCATGTTCTCTGAAATTGAGTACTGGGTATTTATTGCAACTTACTTTATTAGTTAGATAAGCAAAAAAATAGAACAACCAGAAGACAAAGCTAAAGAAAACAAATAAGAGCAGCACCATGCCGAAATACAGTGCTGTTTACGAAGAATTCAGCGACTTGAACGGTTGTTCCCCGAATGAGAGACGGTGTTTCAGCATACCCAGTTAGGTAGTCAGTTTCAACTATGATCCATGGCTTCCCTGACGATGACGCAGGAAACGGGCCAAGCGCGAGTGGGGCTACCGATGGTTCTATGGGCATAGAAGACCTCGTAGTTTCTACGGTTCTGTTTCCCGTCTATGGCAGTCCTGGCAAGTGTTGACGTAGTGCCGCACAGAAACCCACAACTTGGGTCAGTAATATTTCGTGCGAATGCGCGCTATTGTACTGCTCACTCCTAAGTGTCCCGCTGTTCGGTCGTCGTCGCACGCCTCCAAGCTCTCCTGTCACTTCAGTGCAGGGACAATAAGCAGGAATGTCTCTACAGTTTCCTGAAAGTTCTTTTTGTAAAGGACGTTGTTTCGCAGCACGAAGGATGACAAGCCACGGACAAGCGCCCGTGGGACGTCGGTAGATTGTCCGTTTAAATACTGAATCAGTAGGAGTAATTTGGGGTCATATTGCTGGTGATGAGTCGCCTGCGATCTAGCAACAGCTCCCATAAATGGAAAATCTTCTCTGTGGTTGGCAGAAATAGAGTCAGCGCATTATAATCAGGCCCGTGACAAAAAATAGTCGTCACTGCATACATGCATGCGACAGTAATGTCGTACTCCTCCAACCGTAGGCTCCACCTTGCAAGCCGCCCTGACGGGTCCTTGAGATTAGCGAGCCAGCACAGTGAGTGATGGTCACTAATAACTCGAAGAGGTCTACCGTATAGGTATGGCCGAAACTTGTTGATAGCCCAATCACCTCAAGGCATTCTTTTTCTGTCGCTGAACAGTTCATTTCAGCTTCCAAAAGAGTGCGAGTGGCACACGCAATCGCTCGTTCTTCACCATTTCGCCACTGTGCGATCACGGCTCCGGAACTTAAATTGCTCGCATCTGTGTGGATACCACTTGCACATCCATCCGAAGAAACGCAACAAACATTTGCGAAAGGAATCTTTGTGAATTCGGCCACAGATCTCCAAATTATCTGGACACTCTGAAATTTGATCGCCAAGAGGAAACCTCAGTTTTTCGTTGTCATGCCCAAATGAATATGTTCCTAGCGGGCATGTGATTCACACATGTATTATACGCTGTGTTTTATAACTTTGGGAACTACAGTCTTTATTTATGTAAGTTTGTTTATCAGGATCAGTGGATTCATCTTTGCTTGTGTTGCTGATAGCACTTCCAAATACTGTCAATTTTCAATCAATATTAACTAGTGCAATTATGCATCATATTCTTCTTGACTGTGCTGAAGCCTCGGACCAGGACGAAATGGGGGTGTGCCGGAAACAAACCTGGAAAATCCAAGTCACCATCAGCTTAGCCGCTTCACTAGCGTTGCACCACTCGTGCAGGCTCCACTGATTTTCTTCCTTCTTTCGTTCCTTCTGTCTTTTGCTCCTCTTTTTCCCCTTTCGCTCTTTCAATTTTTCATTGTCATTTTATTCCTTTCTTTCGTTCTTTTCATTGACACTCCACAGTCTGATCGCCGTAGGGATGGCCGACCATAATACGATTATGCGATTGCTCTTGAATTAAAGAGACCGACAGGAATTTTTAATAAGGGAGGAAAGGCGGTCCTAGGTATGATCTTTGGAAAATTACGCGTTATGCCCGTCGCGGCTGGCACCATCAAGTTGCGACTCACAATTCAAATTTAATTGCTCGCTCTGCAAATATGCGCTCGCTGCGCCTATGGAAGAGATTATAAGATTAGCGGAATTAAATTATTTCAAATGTAAATGGCTCGTGGTCTTATACATCACGGTCATACATATAAAAATAACTGTCCTTAATACAGAAGCATATACACTGGATCATAATCAGGTATGAGACCGATGTAGTTTTTGTGTGTGGTGAGGAGCAACAAAATATACGACGGACAGTACTTAGCGGTGATGCTTTATTACAATCTGGACTTGAAGGGAGCTAGGTTACTTTCACTAAACCAGCACCCGAAAGGTAAGATTCAATTATATATATGCACTTCTCTGTTATTTACCGCTAATATATTTCAGTGCTTATTCATCAGGGTACATTTCTCGCAGAGCTATTTTAATTTTTCAAGAAAACAAACAGGCCAAGGATTCTCGACAGCGTGACAGCAAGGAACTTGTTTTGTGAAAAGATGTGGTCATCGACTTTCATATTTTCCAGCAGTCTTAAATCGAGTAAGTTCACGGGGGCATGACACTCATTTGATTATTCGAAAACTTATCAAATGATCACTCCATAACAAAACGCTCACGCGTAAATGCAGATGTTAAATCGTCGGGGAACTGGCTGACTCTGCCCATTATAGGCGTACCACACCGACACATTTTAAAAGGAAGCAGGCAGAAGATAAGGTGACAGCATTTTAACTATTACTGCTCCGTTCCTCCACACGGATAACGTTACTGAATCCTAGGTCATAATATAAAGATGTCCCTAAAAAGATCCCTAAATATATTCCTAAAAATTACACGATATTTCAAGCTTTATGGGCATGTCGGTGGGAGAATAAATGTCCACTTTTCCGCCCCACTGGTCTTAAATAGGAGATTTACTGGCGCCGATAAGCATTCAGGCGCGGCTGAATACACACCATCGCGGTAAAAAATCTGCGTCATTTGTTAGAGCGGACTGGTCATTTGTATAAAAGATAGAATGTTTTACGCTTACCAGTTGTAGGAAAAGGTCTGTAATCTTCCAGTAACGCATGAGGGAAACTCTTTGCTTCATTTTTCTGCAGCAAGCTGCCCAGCATATTCTGCATCATAAAATCTTTTTAACGCAGAAAAAGAACCCGGAACGTGCCTTGTACCCATTTCCAGTAATACGTCTGAAAAATATACATCCAAATACAGGCGGTGGCATTTTCATTGGAGCTAAGACCCGCTATGAAAGACGTGCGCATTTTCGAGAGAGTTTGTGCATGGCCGTAAAATGTTGTTAGCGGCCCCAATTAACCAACACGTAATGTTCTTTGCAATCAGGTTTCACATTCCGCTCATCGAGATATCTCCTCCATGTAATAGAAACCACCTGTGCGAGAGCATATTTTTGAGGCATGTTTCATGCGTATTATTATACTGTACTTAGTTTTAACCATGAAATTCTAATGGAATGCTTACATACTTGCTTGTTCGCAAAAGCCTTCTTTTTACTTTATCCCTCCGGACACTAATCGAAAAGAACGGCTGAAATCACCAAAATATACTCATCCCTGCTGCACCGCCTTCACGGAGTCTTTATGGCGTTTCCACGTGGAATATATATATATATATATATATATATATATATATATATATATATATATATATATATTAGAAACAACTTAATGAGCAAACAGACAGTAAAGCCTAGGAAAACATAGGGGAAGTTACTTGTGGTATTGTAATTGTGGAGAAAGTAGAAAGGAATTAAAGTGGACGAAAAGACAAACCTGCCCTCGGTGGGACCCGAACCCACGACCTTCGGATGTCGCGTCCGATGCTCTATCAACTGAGCTACAAGGGCGGTCGTCCCCCCGTCCACTTTATTGTGTATTTATGTAGGTATTATCCTGGGAGTGTTAGGTAGCGCCACTCGAGGCCAAGGCGGCGTGTGTAGAACACACTTTCTTGCCAGGAGGCGTCACGTAGAACGTGAACTTAGATGAGGTGGCTGCTGCCCAATAAGCCCTCGCATGCTACCTAAGGCACCAAGTCTGCCGCAACGAGGCCCAAGCTATGAAATAACGAAAGGGAAGGGGTCAAGGGCTCGTTTTTTATTTGTTAGAAACAACTTAATGAGCAAACAGACAGTGAAGCCTAGGAAAACATAGGGGAAGTTACTTGTGGTATTGTAATTGTGGAGAAAGTAGAAAGGAATTAAAGTGGACGAAAAGACAAACCCTTGCCTTTCGTTATATATATATATATATATATATATATATATATATATATATATATATATATATATATATATATAAGAGCTTGTCGGGTCAAGGGCTTGTCTTTATCTGTTAGAAACAAGTTAATGAAACAACAAACATTGAAGCCTAGCAAAGCATAGCGGATGTTATTCCAATTCGTAAATATGATGTTGTAATTTCGTGTAAGTAGAAAGGCATTAAAGTGGACGAAAAGAAAAAACTGCCTTCGGTGGGGACCGAACCCATGACCTTATATATATATATACAAGTTTGTCGTACCTACCCTGTACCGGTGTTCGCGTAGTTGGGATTGTCGTGACAATAGCAGTTTCATTGAATAGGTGAAAGAAACTTCTATATCATTTTCCACCACGTCTTCACCACAGGGGAGGCATTTAGTGGAAAAAATTTGCTTTGTTGTTGAGGTGTGCAGCGTAGTGTCTTAGCCGCTGCACTAAACACCCACGTTTTCTAAGTGTAGACTTACCTGCATCATAGGAATACTATGGCATTTGTACCACAGTTCTGAGGACTTTCGAAGAGCAACAACGGTTGAGCAACAAGAATAACAAAAAAATGGCAGATCCCAGTGGGAATCAAGGAACTGAGAAGTACACATCAATAACATCACATGGATTTGCGTTGTTGTCTCGCTATACCAATTTTGGTACAAATGAGGTTAATGAAACGGCCGCAAGAGCACACACACCGTGGCATGTAAACAATGCCGCTCATGCGGGCATATCATGATTTTCATGTTATGACTTGTCCTTTATGTTCGGCATGCAGTCATGTTGTGGCATACCGATTTCGTATACACCCCATTAACGAAACGGCCAGAAGAGCCCCATAACGATGGTATGTAAATCATGCCGCTCATGACGTGCACATCATGATTTTAACGTTATGACCTGTCGTTTATATTCGTCGTGCAGTCATGTTGTGGTATACGAATTTTCGTATACATCCCATTAACTGAATGGCCTCGAGACCCCAATACCGTGGGATGTAATTCATGCCGCTCATGACATGCATGTCACGATTTTCATGTTATAACCTGTCACTTATGTTCTTCATTCAGTCATGCTTTGGCATACCTATTTTAGTACACATCTCATTAACGTAACTGCCAGGAGAGCACCAAGACCGTGGTAGATAAATGATGGTGTTCATGACGGGCATGTCACGATTTTCAAGTTATGACCTGTCATTTATATTCGCCATGCAGTCATGTTGTGGCATACCGAGTTTTGTATACATCCCATTAAAAAAACGGCCAGGAGAGCACTAATACCGTGGCATGTAAATCATGCGGCTCATGATACGCACATCATAATTTTTGTGTTGTCATGGTCATTAATGTTCTTCATGCAGTCATGCCGTTCCATACAAGTTTTCGTATACATGCCATTACCGAAACGGCCAGCAGAGAACGAAGTCTTAGGCGGCTAGATAGATAGATAGATAGATAGATAGATAGATAGATAGATAGATAGATAGATAGATAGATAGATAGATAGATAGATAGATAGATAGATAGATAGATAGATACGCACAATGTCGCCGAAGTTCGCTAAGAAATGTTTCGCATTTAAAATGATAATAACATTAACGCATTTCCCCGAAGTGAACCATAACGAGTGGGTGAAGCACTAGGGAATTCATGCATATAAGTAACAACGCGTGTGTATGTTTACACATGCGTTGTCGTTTATTGTCCTGGTGTTTATGAGGTTCCTGCACTCGCACGTCGTAGATGGTGCCGAGTTCAGGATTAATTTAGTTAACGCGCACGCTGCGAATCCTTATGGTTCAACTACGCACTAGAGAAATCTCCCACTGGCACTACACTGCAGGTCAAGATCCAATGCCTATATATACGGGGTGGCCGGTGAACGGTTGTGCAGCGCGAGCAGTCGGTTCTTTTCAATCAAGAAACTCGCTACAGACGCTGCCTCCGTCTGAGTTCTGGTAAATCGCCTGAATGCTGGTAAAGCGTACATCATAGAAAGAGCTTTTCCATAGTCAACGCGCGCCGTTTCCTCTCTCTCACGACAGCAGACGATACTGTCTGGGTGCCCGCCCTCCGGGATCGGCCCATACATCCACATACATAGTATGACTGCGCGGCCTGCAGTGTCGGCCCACACCCACACATGCTCACGCCGCCGCAAGCTCGGCCGTAAGGTGCTTCGCCCCTAAGAAAAACATCAAAAGGCGAGAAAGAAAGTAAACTGTTAACGAAAGAAGAATTGTTCAGGTGCGCCCACACCAAACTTCGCTCTTCACCATTTTCTGCACGTGGGAAGGGCTGTTATTTATGTGGTTTGCATTTTATTGTGGACCGTTCTGATTACGCTGTTATCGTTGTGGTTTTAACCACATAGGGCTAGAGTCACAAAGACAAAGATATGCATGTGGCGCTAGCAGCCTTTGCCCTTCGATTCAATTCAAGGAGTCGTCACGTGCTGCTTAATGGACAGGATGAGGTATGTTTACGCCCCTAGAAACTGCCTTACGAGAGCCTTTCCATAATCAGGCCTCCTAATAGCTGCGACCCTCCTATCGAGTTCGACCCTGCTCTTCGTTGTTTTCGTTAGCTAGGAAGATTCATATAGTTAAGTGAAGCCCTTGAATTGGCGCCGCTGTGCTACACTCAGCTCGCCTAATGGAAAATGGAAAACTAATGGAAAATTTATTAGGCAAATTATGATCTTGTGCTCGTCAGTTTAAAAGCACATCCTGGACATCAGATATAGTAATACATATAACGGTATCCATTATTAAGCACCCCCCCCCCCTAAGATTCCTTCTTTGTAGCTCGTTTTGTCTTCTGTTATCGTGGGTTGTGGCACAATATATCTCGAGCAGCTGGGTGCGAAAACTTGATGGACGATGTCGGCGCTCTGTCGCCCGCAAAACATCATTAACGATAATGGGTGAACTGGAACACGCACAGACGTCAGTTGGCGACACTTTCCTTCCAGTGCGGTATCCTACATTAAAATGAAAGCTTATATTTTGGGCCGGTCGCTCATATTCGCAAAGCATGTTTTTCAAGCTAGTCAGTTTTCTTGAACCAAGGGTCCTTGCACATTTAGTAATCATTAGTGTTTAGATCCTGATAGAAAGCCTCAATAAAGACTAACGACGCGACTGTGTCACGTGAATGTATTTAGAAATATTCAGTGTGCCAATATCAGCATATAAGAAGTGACACAGTGGTCAGAATTTGGGAACGACGCTTGCTTTGGAAGCATGTGGGGCCGCACGGCCCATCGCCGCTAAGAACGCGGAAGGAGGAGTCAAGTTAGTTAAGCAGGAAAGAAAAGAATATCAAGCGGGCTTCATTGAAAAAAATTACCGCATGCACGAAACGCACTAGTCGTCCGTAGACTGAGATTACAGCTTACTTGGTGGAGTTCCCCTCTTCCTTTCCCTCCTCCTCAACCTCACTTTTCTTTCCCAGTCTTTGCCGCACTATACTGTACAGGGCTCTGATATGCTCTCGCCTCTCCCTTCCTTTCTCTCTTCTCCCACCTGCACATCGTTGCTCCTCACTCTCAGCTTTTTTCCAGCCCTTAAGATACTGCACATACCTACGCTATGCTTCACTCTCCCTCCTCAGTTCCCTCTTTGTCGCGCTCACTTCCTTTCGAAACAACTTGCTATACTCACCAGGCAATCGCCTCCGCCTTTGCGTGGTTGTGTGCTGAGGGCATCAGTACAATACAAAAAAGAAGTGCGCTTGCAAATGCCGTGCATTTCATAAGTGCATGCGCGGATATTTCTTAATAATGATCATTTTTGACCAGACCGGACTGCTTACGCTCGGCAGATAGAGCACCGCTCTTGAAAATTCATCGTCCTTTCACAACCGCGAAAATGAAGAAACGTTCTAATTTAAACGTTGCCCCTATTTGTGATCTTTACCTGAGCAAGCTGTATCCCAGCCTGAAGAAGGCCTTAGCTGACAACGTCCTTATGGACACATATCCTCGCGTGTTTGTGAATATGTTTACTGCGCGCAGCTCCTCCACTTAACATGATGTGAGGCACCACATGAGTTCATAACATCTTCAGCCAAAAGAAGTTTTGTATGTGACTCATGAAAGACGGACTGAGCACGCGACTTTGGATATCAATAACCTGAGTGGTGCAAAACTCATTGACGACTGCCTTAAGAGTCGGAGATACTGTAAGGCTACGTTTGCCATGGATGATGGCAAACCTTGTAGTCTTGCATCAACCAGTGGTAAGAAAGAAGCTTATTTATCAATTGTTCAATGTTATATAGCTATTCCAGCAGCTATAAATATTATTAAGGTATTATTTTACGAATTCGTGTGGAATAGTTTTAAGCTAAATGCGTATCTAATTTAGCAATTCAATTCACCGCTAAAATCTGCTCCAGCTATAGGTGGCAACGGCATTACGTGGTCGTAGTCGTCTTCATCATTATTGCCATGACTATCGGCACTTACTGCTGGGCAAATTAAGCCTTTCTAACTGCAGCCAATTTAGCCCCGTATTCT
Source organism: Hyalomma asiaticum (assembly GCA_013339685.2). NCBI lineage: Eukaryota > Metazoa > Arthropoda > Arachnida > Ixodida > Ixodidae > Hyalomma > Hyalomma asiaticum. Next base: position 30,334,206 of record CM023486.1, read on the forward strand.
CATTGGTCCCGTCAGTCCATCTGAGTTTCTGCCACCACCCTGCTCCACGCTTCCCCGGGCTTTCGTTCTCCCTTATTAGCCCTAATGAGCACCGGTGATCTTGCTTTGTCGTTACGTACCCCGCCCATGGGTGCCTTCTTTTTCTTTCCAAAAAGCGGTTATTGAACTTCCTTAACCTGCCTAATGCATTAACACAAATCTTTCCCTTATCCAACCCAATATCCTTGTCCTTTAATGTTGCGCTTATCATCTCCCTTGCCGCTTATCTCTGCTTTCTGCTAAATTAAACCTATACTCTTTCCCTGAGAAAACTTGCAGAATACGAGCGGCGGCTATGAGGCGAGCGTGACCGACGGCGTTGGGGCGAAGGTGATCGTGAGCATGGGCGGCTCCGTGTATAAAGTTGAGCTGTAGTGTAATCGGCGCATGGTAGATATGGACGGGAATAGCTGTTTGGTCGAGAGTATCCAGTATACGTGATCGATGCAGGTGAATTCTAGCCACTTCGGCAACGCGGGGATATGTGCCCGATCTCGCGAGAGATGAAGCAAATTGGCTAGTGGTCAGCAGTGCGCCATTCCGGTGAATTGCGAAAACACGGCTCGTAATAAGGCGGTGAACGAAGTGGGAAATCAACGCATGGGCCGGGATCATGGTGATGCGCCGAACGAACTGAGTGAATTCCCATGTTGGCGAACTCCTGGCTTGGATCATCGGGTCTGCTTGGAGATCGGGACTGACGGTGCGGAGGAGGGGCTGAGCTTGAAAGTCGCCAGACAAGCGGCTTCAATTTGTCGCCGCACAGTCCCAGCACCATTGGAAGCTGTATCGTTGGAACTAGGGACATCGGCACAGGAAGACGTCGCCCTGGTGTTAGGCAAGCGGGCAAATTGCTGATGGATTCATCTCCTTTCTGCGAGTTCCAGGCGCCGGCGTCGTCGCTGCATCAACCATAGACACATTCTTAAATACAAGTAGCTTGGAGGCGTCTTCCCTAATTCATTTAATATGGGCAACCTTCTGTCATTCGCTCATGTGCGTGTGTGCTTTTTGGCAGAAGGCCAGCACGTTCTGAATGTACATCACCTAAGGCTCGCTTGAAGTCTGTACACGGGCAGATAACGCCTGTTTCGCGGCAAGTTGTTCAGCGTGAGAGCCATCCAACAGCTACCGGATGTTGTCCTCGAACGGATCCCAACTGGTAAGCTCTACATCGTGTGTTTCGAACCAGTCACGAGGGTTGCCGCCGAAATAAATTATGACGTTTGCGAGCATGATAGTAGGGTCTTACTAGTTAGTTGTGCTGATGCTCTCGTAGAGGTTCACTTCTCGACGTCTTGCAAATTGGTGCCAAGGAAAATGCCAAGCTCAGGAGGAGGGGCGACAGCGACGTAGGTCGTGTTGGCAGAAGGTGTTCGTGTGCGCGTTGCATCCACTGTAGACGAGGTATCTTCTGGGGCCGTGATGGTAGGCTAGAGGAAGCGTGCACTGC